>JAYMTN010003315.1:0-10037 GCA_036897425.1 Erodium trifolium
GAAGGCTGTTTGTGTTGATGAAATCCCCGATGGTCGTCGAGAACTCGTTCTCAAAATGATGCACCCAACAAGGCTTGTCTCGCGAGGACCGACCAATGCTTCCATGCGAACACGTGTTATGACTTCTCGACGTACTACTTCACTGAATCCTCCATGATCTGGTAATCGGATCTACCGGATTGGTATATTTGCTTGAAGTTTGACCAGCACATCTAGAAATTATTCACCATCCGGTAGGTGACGCTCCAATACTGCTTGCAGTTCTTGGTTGACCGCTCCGTCAACGGTGATTGATGGGTTATGAGGGCGAGCTCCTTCCGAATGGATCCCCAACCTGCTTGTCCGGTTTGATGAGCCCCATGCTCTGAGTTCTCGAAATAGTTTACCATGCACACAAAAATACTTCCTCCTCATTCTGAGTCCACTTCCGGTAAATACGAGGAAATTCGGGTTGTTTGGTTGGCGTCTCCCTTGGGGGGTGTATGACCTAAGGTGGACGTTGCATTCCCGATACGGGCAGCCCACTAAAGCCCGTCCCTGAGATAGAACCCAAGTTAGAGGTGAAGCCCTCTAATTGTGAGCTAGACCCCGAGTAGTGATTGAGCCCTCAAACGTTATCCCACTCTAGAATGTTGAAGCATAACCTGGAAAAAGTTGGAGCAGTTGTACACTGGGAGTTTTGGACCGTCTCGTGCACTGGCAAGGGCACGTATTCCTCCTGGATCAAAAAACGCTCCTCTCTTTCGCACGAGTAATGTGTTGAGCCGGGTACGTAATCCCATTCGCATGTGAACCTTTGGGGATACTTTTGGTTGTTGTTGGTGGTCATGGATGCAACTGGAGAAACAAAGAGGTTGTAGCGGCATATTCTGCACCGGGTGGAAGAGGGAGAGATTTTACAGAACGAGAGTGAGGTGGAAAGCCGGAGGTTGTGTTTGCTCGTTAGAGAATCGATGGTGCTAGAACACCGAAGAAATTCTGCACTAGGTGGACGAGGGAGAGATCATGCAATAACGGTGGACGCCAGAGCTTCTACTTGCTCGCTGGAGAAACAGTGGTGCTGGAACGTCAGAGCTTCTACTTGATCGCCGTGGAATATGGTTCAAAGAACCGGACGACAGGGAGGATTGTAGAATCGTGAGGTGCAAAATATGTACATTAGGCTGGTAAGCTAGGTAAGGTCACGCCGACAACTACAAAGCCCTATTATATGCAAATAACATGCGTGCTTTGCAAGCTATCCAGTATTCGAATTGTATGTAAAGAAAAAAATATAAAGAACATGTGCATACAACTTCAAGGTATATACTTCACTTTGAGTAGACCTGATTACACCGTATATATATAATACATAACATTAGACGCACGAGGTCACTGAGTTTTAGAGAAGATGGAACAAGGAACATCGCAAAACCTGGGAGATATGGTAGAGGTTGGATCACAATCCCCCAAACACAATTGTATGACCAAATGGACCCTTCAAATTTTATGCAATTCGAGAAACGTCCTTGCAGCAGATCAGTCATGCCATGCAAAATTTCATTTGCCTCTCCTCCCACTTCTTTTTCTTTTGTAGTCAATTTTTGCATCCGAGCTTGACATCCCCTTAGGGTATTTCTGGCTGACTTTTGAAGATCCCATCTCTGCAAATATGTCCTCTACATCCGTCAAACCATCATTCTCGGGTGTACTCAATCCAGACACATTACCAGGTTGCTTCTGTGATTTTTGATCTGCACTCAATACATAAAAAGAAACATCAAGTACCTATAACCAATGTCCAGTAATGTCACTACATAAAACACGCAATACAACTTAAATTCCTAAACCTACATTCAAAATTTGAGAACCCAAATGGAAAATGAAGACCTAGGAGCTGAAGACAAGATAACACAGACTCACTTAACAATCAACAGAGATATTATATTTTCAAGTTCAAGAAATGAAATTTCACTTTCACATGTATTGCACGAAACCTGCATATTACTATGTCTGTTATCCACAACAGGATTTGCTTCTGACTTAACACTCTTCTGCCTGATCAGGGGCCTTGTTTTCTAGGCTGCGCTAGAAAATTGAAGCTTTATACGTTCATTTGCAAGGTGTCTATTTGAAGTAAAAAGTTCCATTGAGAATGAATCATCCATTACGTTAGAAATTTCCACATACTGAGAAGTAGATATAATCTCATCAGTGCTGAACCCAAATGATGCTCTATAAGCTTCAATTTTTTCCACATCTTGCTTTGTACTTTTACTGTGCAATCTATTTTGATGCCCATTTCCACTACCATCATGTACATTTGAATCCTTAGAAACATATAACCTTCCAGTTCCATGAGGAAATGGTGGATCATGATCCCGATAATTTCTTGCAAAGGTATTAGGGCATAAGAAGTTAGTATCTTGAGAAAGCATGTTGGTACCAGGTGTGTCAGAACCAGACAGCCTACCAGAACTACTCCCTGAAAATTTATCATTTTGGGGAGAAACCGAAGGATCCCATTGAGGGAGAAACTACCGCTCAGGAAAAGATGATGATAGGTAATCACCTGAGGTCCTTGAAATGGGTGATCTCAGACTATTGGCGGGACTTCAAAATTAGAAGTTTGATATATTTGTTTGATTAAGTTTTATCAAATAATAACAAATCTTTAGGTTTTGTAGGTCTTTTCCGATCCAAGTCCTTAAACGGGTGATTACATAAATGCACTTGATTAATAAAACTAGGGGATTACAAGCTTATCATATGATGGATTACTGAAAAACATGTAACAACATATCACACAAACCTAGAAATCCTCTTCGCCATGCCTTGGAAGAAGAGCCTATGTGTGGTCAAATACTCGGGCTCCATGTGGGAGGTGTCTATCGCTTCGAGTAAGCAGAACTCCCAGACCAGTGACTCCGAAGGCCCGAGCTGCTCCCGACGGTGCTTCTCTATATTCGACAAGCATTTGGCCAACTTCGCGCGTTAGGAGTCTCGAAGTTTCCCTTCTCCTTCTCCTTCCCCCTTCTGACCTTTGCAGCCTTCTAACCCTCAAGATGGTGATCGCGGGCGGGTCATGGGCAGTCACCCTCGGCCTCTTCAGCATCATTAGCGAGAATGTTCATCTCAAACAATGAGGTGCTCAGGCTAGGTGTTCTCGGCATGCGAAGGCCGTATGTGCTGATGAAATCCCCGATGGTCGTCGAGAACTCGTTCTCAAAATGATTCACCTAGCAAGGCTTGTCTCGCATGAGGACCCACCAGTGCTTCCATGCGAACACGTGTTCGAACATCTTGACGTACTCCTTCTCTGAATCCTCCATGATCTGGTCATCGGATCTACCGGATTGGTAGATGTGCTTGAACTTTGACCAGCACCCCTGGAACATCTTCACCATCTGGTTGGTGACGCTCCAATGCTGCTTGCAGTTCTTGGTTGACCGCTCCATCGACGGTGATTGATGGGTTACGAGGGAGAGCTCTTTCTGAAAGGAGCCCCAACCTGCTTGGCCGGTTTGGTCAGCCCCGTGCTTTAGGTTCTCGAAGTGGTTTAGCCATGCACACACAAATACTTCCTCCTCATTCTGAGACTACTTCTGGTAAATAAGAGGAAATTTGGGCTATTTAGTTGGCGTCTCCCCTAGGGGGTGTATGACCTGAAGTGGACGTTGCATTTCCGATACGAGCAGCCCACTAAAGCCCGTCCCCGAGATGGAACCCGGGTAAGAGGTAAAGCCCTCGAATCGTGACCTGAACCCCGGGTACGTGGTTGAGCCCTCAAACGTTATCCCACTCAGGAATGTTGAAGCGGAACCTGGACAAGGGTTGGAGCACTTGTGCACTGGGGAGTTCGGGACCATCTCTTGTACCGGCGAGGGCACGTATTCCTCCTGGCCTTAAAACCGCTCCTCTCGTTCGCATGAGTAATGCTCTGAGCCGGAGACGTAATCTCATTCGCATATGAACCTTATGGGATACTTTTGTTTGTTGTTGTTAGCCATGGATGCAGCTGGAGAAACAAAGAGGTTGAAGCGACGTATTTTGCACCGGGTGGACGAGGGAGAGATTTTACAGTTGAGAGTGAGGTGGAAAGCCGGAGCTTGTGCTTTCTCGTCGGAGAATATGTGGTGCTGGAACACCGAAGAAATTCTACACCAGGTGGACGAGAGAGAGATCATGTTGAAACGGTGGACGCCGGAGCTTATACTTGCTCGCCGGAGAAACACTGGTGTTGGAACGCCAGAGCTTCTACTCTCTCGCCGTGGAATATGCTTCAAAGAACCGGATGAATGGGAGAATTGCTTAATCATGAGTTGCAGAATATGTACACTAGACTGGCAAGGTGGGGCAGGTCACGCCAACAACTACAAAACCATGTAATATGCACCTTTGCCTACCAAGCTATCCAGTATTCAGATTGTATGTAAAGAAACAAATATAAAGAGCACGTGCATACAACTTCAAGGTATATATTTCACTTTGAGTAAAATTGGTTACACCGTATATATAGAATACATAACATTAGATGTATGAGATCACTAAGTTTTGAGAAGTTGGAACAAGAAACGTCACAGAACCTAGGAGGTAGGGGTAGAGGTGTGATCACAATCCCCCAAAACATAATTGTATGACCAAAATGAACCCTTCCATTTAATTCAATTTCGAGAAACGTGATTGCAGCAGCACAATTTCCTTTGCCTCTCCTCCCTCTTCTGTAGTCAATTTCTGCATGCGAGCTTGATATCCCCTTGGGGTATTTCTGGCTGACTTTTGAGGATCCCATCTTTGCAAATATGGCCTCTTCATCCGTCAAACCATCATTCTGAAGTGTACTCGATCCAAATACATTACCAAGTTGCTTCTGTGATTTATGATCTGCACTCAATACACAAAAAGAAACTTCAAGTACCTATAACCAGTGTTTAGTAATGTCACTACATAAAACACGCCGCACAGCTTAAGTTCCTAAACCTACATTCAATTTCCGAGAACCCAATTGAAAAATGAAGACCTTGGAGCTGAAGACAAGATAATACAGTCTCACTTAACAATCAATAGAGATATTATATTTTTCAAGTTCAAGAAATGAAAGTTCACCTTCATATGTATTGCACGAAACCTGCATATTACTATGTCTGTTATCCACAACATGATTTGCTTCTGATTTAACACTCTTCTGCCTGATCAGGGGCTTTGCTTTCTGGGTTGCGATAGAAAATTGAGGCTCTATACATTCTTCTGCATGGTGTCTATTGGAAGTAAAAGGTTCCATTGAGAATGAATCATCCATTACGTCAGAAATTTCGACATATTGAGAAGTAGAAATAATCTCATCAGCACTGAACCCAAATGATGCTCTATAAGCTTCAATTTCTTCCACTTTGCACTTTTACTGTGCAATCTGTTTTGATGCCCATTTCCACTACCATCATGTACATCTGAATCCTTGGAAACAAATAACCTTCCAGTTCCATGAGGAAATGGTGGATCATGATCCCGATAATATCTTGCAAAGGTATCAAGTTAGTATCTTGAGAAAGCATGTTGGGACCATCTCTTCTAGCAGCATATGTTACTTGAGCAAGAGGATAGTGAATTGATTGAACACTAAATTTCAGAAATAGTGTATAATGGAAGTCTGTATGGCTTCACAATCTTTTGCTCGGGCTTGTCAAAATGAAATATACACAATTGGGCCTTTCAGTGCTCAACTTACCCTTGGCCTCGAAACAAAGTGGGCTTTACGGGTCTAGTTGGAGTTTAAGATGGAAGTCCGAGACCAAGCCCAATACTCATTATATGGGCATTAAATGTGAAGCTGAAGCCCTCAGTGAGACAGAGACATGTTAAAGTGTCGGTGCCACAGAACTGGGTCCAACCAAACACTATCCGTTTCAACACCACTTCCAGAACTGGGCCCCACAAACTATTTACTTTTTGTATTAATTTAAGACCAATAATTTTCAACTATCCGTTATTTATTTGTTTAAACAAATAAAATAGTCAGTATACTTATGTTATCACTATCGAAATCTCAATCTCATGACATTGACCATATTATCATTTTCTCCTCAAACATCAAGTCACATCTTCCTTTTTTTTTTCCTTTTAAATATTAAAATTAAGAAAAATCAAGCTCCGGTCCCCACCCTTTCCTGTCTAAACTTTCCGCTAACACAGCTATTAATCATGTGGTAGTAATTACTAATCAGATAAAACGACCGGTGGATCGTAAAAAAGAAAACCGGAATAGCCGGTGGCCAGTTAAGCACAGCTGTAACCGGAGACTAAAAAGCAGGGAGAGACGGGAGAAAGAAAAGGTAACAAGGACGACCGGGAGATAGATATTTCCGACAACGTCAGTGGAGATCTTCAGACAAACTGATTTTGGAAATTACTAGAATAGCCCTGACTTGGTTGCTATTAGACAGGACCGAGAGTAAGTAAACTCGGTCGATTTCGAAAGTACTGTTTGTTTGGTACAGTTGCGTGAATCATGAGTCGAAGGTCGCACGTGTGGTCTTTTTGGGTAACATGAGTATTGATTTTGCCTTAATTAGCAAAGCAAAATGGGAGTGGTGTTTATGGGTGTTTCAATTGGGGTGATTAAAGGAGAAGAGACTGTTAGTTACGTAGCTTAACTGCATTTGATGCTGTAATTTACAGATGATATGTCCTAATCCTTTTTAAAACCACATTCATTATTTATAAATAAATCCATATCAAATTAAGTAGATGTGATTGTGATTGCATTAGGTGTTAGGTTTTGTGTATCGTTTTAACCATAATCAAAGTACTGTATAAGTAAAATAAGATCATATTGGAAAAAAAAATCGGTTTATGCATATTCAGTTAAGCTTTCTAATTACAGTATTAACATCATCCATAGACTTTCACAAGTAAATCACAATAGGCAACTCATGGCAAACAGATCCAATTTATATAATTGGATTTAAACATGTGTATCATACTTTTTTTTTTTGAAACGAGATCAAATATGCATTTAAGCAAACGTTGGGGTTAAAAAGTAGAACCGAAGTCCTGAGCTCCAAAACACCACTGGCTTACTAAGGGAGACTGGAATACTAAGATTTTCCATATTGTTGTCCCCTTTCGATGACATATCAACCAATTGCGCTCTCTCCAGAATGAACAGGATCATATGGTTACCTGAAAAACAGACATGGATGCCTTATTGTTGGGATACTTCCATGAACTTTTTGCCACCTCACATATGGATATTCAGGGCATCGGACTAGGTTTCCAACCGGCGATTACGGGCCCTCAAAACATTACTCTAACATCTCCGATCTCAGGGGAGGATGTTACCCTGGTGGTTTTCCAGATGAGACTTGACAAAGCCTCGGGGCTGGACGGGTTGGTCCCGAAATTCTATCCGCCCTACTAGACTACATTAACTCCGATCGTCACCTCGTTCATCCAATATATCATGGAAGGAGGCCGAATGGAGATGGATATCAATGACAGTACCTTGGTCCTTATACCAAAGAAGTCATATCCAAAGATGGTCACGAAATTCGACCCATAGCGTTGTGCAACATATGGTGTTCCGCATCGTCCAAGGTTTTGGATAATAGGCTAAGAGGGACACTCCCGACCATCACATCACCAATCCATAGGGACTTTGGGCCAGACCGAACTATCCAGGACAACAATTTTATCTCGTTTGAGGTTATCCACTACCCCCACAAGAAGACTCAAGGTAAATTAAGATTTATGGCTTTAAAACTGGATATGAGCAAGGCTTATGATAGGGTGGAGCGGCTTTTCATTCTTTCAATGATGCGGCAGTTTGGATTCTTCAAAGCTTGGACGACCCTTACGTCGGTATGCATGGGATCGGTTTCCTACCAGGTTAGCTCCACGCGGCAGGGCATTGGAGCCCGTAGTCTTGACAGAGGGGATCCGTTAGGGAGAGCCATTATACCCATATCTATTCCTACTTTTCATGGAAGGCCTCTCCGAGCTCATTGAGAAGTCCCTTCGGGAGGGGCGCATCCATGGGTGCTCGGTGGAACAAGGAGCGCCGATTATTATGCGCACATTTTTTACAGACGATTGTTATATCTTTTTTTCGAGCTACCCCCGTTGAGGCGACATAGGACTGGGTTCTTATTGTTCTGTTTGGCGCTTGGTCGGGGCAGATGATTAGCCCTAAAAAGTCATCGATGTTCTTTAGGACCAACACCGACCTCGCGACCTGCTAGGATTGCTACCAAATTTTGAAAATCCCAAAAACCTCGGAGGCCTATACGTACTTGGGAGTCCTGAATATGATAAGGTCCTGAAGCAAATCTGATTATGGGACGAGAAACTTCTCTCTCCTATGTGCAGGAAGGTAATGATTCGAGTTATCTTTACATCCCTCCCTAACTATGTTATGTCCATTTTCAGAGTGCCCCGTTCGATCACGGATAAAGATATATGTGGCTTTGTCCCATTTTTAATGGGGGGTAGGCTTACAAGGCCAGATCCATTATCTAGTAGGATTGGGCTAATATTTGATGACCCAAAGCTTTGGGTGGTATGACAAGCTCAAGTTGTTAGTTGAAGGCCCAATTATAGTTATATTCTAACACACACCCTCACGGACAAGCGCGGGTTTGGAGGTGAATTATTAGATGAGGAGAATAGCCCATTGAGAAGAGAGATAAGGGCTGGCCTGTTTACGGGTTTGGAGGTGAATTATTAGATGAGGAGAAGAGCTCATTGAGAAGAGAGATAAGGGCTGGCCCATTTGGGGAAAATTTGATAAATTGAGAAGAAATTAGAATTTTTGTAAAGAGTGGGGCTCGAACACTTGTCCGTGCGGTACCAAGCTCCGATACCATATTAGAGAACCAACTCAACTAAAAGCTCAAGTTGTTAGTTGACGGCCCAATTATAGTTATATTCTAACACTACATGATTCCAACTCGGCACTCCCAAGCATGCAAGCATAAATACTACCCGGGGGAATTTTGGATGGCAGGAAGGGGTACAAACGTCAAGGCCACCCAGGGCTTCATTAACCTGAGATTGCGACAGTTTTTGAGGGATGGGAGGGACACACTTATTCTCAGCACCTCGTGGCTTCAAATCCCAACCCGCTCGATGGGTTGTCGGTAGACTCGCTCATACCATCGAACCCCCGTCGTTGGGATAACTCTCGCATACAAGCCATATTCTCACCATGGGACCAGGAAGTCATTCTAGTTATCCACCTCTCAGTTTCTAAGGCGATGAACTCGTGGTACTGGGTGGGGGATCCCAAAGGTAGATACTCAAATAAGGCAGGCTATCAGGCCCTTCGACCTTGGGGTAGCCCATCTCCGGGTGCCCTCCTGGCTTGTGCCACTATCTGGCAGATACAGGTCCAACCTAGGATACACATCTTCGTATGGAAACTCCTCATTGGTTCCCTACATGTACCGATAAATTTTTGCAGGCGTTTCATCCTCATTTCCCCCAATTTCCCCCCTTTGCTGCTCTTAGGATGAGACCGCAAATCACCTTTTCCTCCATTAACCGTTCGCCTGAGACTGTTGGTTACAGTTTGGAACTATGCATGTGACCCTACTGAATACTGATATTATCACTTGGTAAGACCGGTGTGTTTAGGGTCAACCCCCTACGCGGGTCACTGTGATAAAATTATAGATGTGGGAATCTGGAAGGCCAGGAATGCCTGGGTTTAGAAGGAGATCAATCCCTCCCCGAGTAGTTTGCAAATAACGATGAAGAGCCATCTCTGAGCTTGAAGGGAGGCATTGACTCAACCCTCCCGGGACCGTTTGCCGACACGAAACCCAGGGGACGGCGTGGATGCTTCCTCAACCGGGGTGCATTGCAATAAATGTGGATGGGGCAGTCTTTTGGAAGAGAGGCCAATTAGTGTGGGGATTTATATGTAGGTCCGACTGGGAAAAGATTCTTGATGCGGGGAATGGGACGGTCCAAGGGACCTGGGACCCCGGTCTCATCGAGGCCTATGCGATTGCCGTTGCGGTTGCTCTAGTTTGGGATCGACAATAGGAGAGGATCATCCT
>JAYMTN010003316.1:0-10035 GCA_036897425.1 Erodium trifolium
TCGAGGATGGCGTGGCAGATGTCCTCCCAGCACTGGCCGTGGTCGAACACCCTGCCCCCATCTAGTTCTATCCGAGGGAGCATCCCCTCTGGCACGTGTGCGTCCTGGTACAGCCTCACCGCCCCTCCCGTCCTGGCGGCGAAGTAGCTGTTCCTGACCCCGAAATTGTCCGGGTCCGCCGCGATCCCGGAACGGAAGAGGGGGTTCTCCTCGCAGGGGATGAAGCGCATTTCCATGAAGAGGGCGCAGTCGGGCTTGGGGGTCTTGCCGTACATGCCGATGATGGGGAACCACTCGCTGAGGGGGTCGCCGGAGAGGATCCTGACGGCGGGGAGGGTGACGGTGTCGATCATCTCGGCGCCGAAGAGGTCGTTGTCCTTGACGTGGAAATCGATGTGGGAGACGGGGTGGGCCAGGGGGATGCGGAAGCGCTCGTTCCAGCGGGGGCTCTGGTTGTTGGAGATTATGCGGGTGCGGGCCACGGTGGACCCCGCCACGCACACCGTCACGTAGGGGTCGCTTGTGATGATGTTGTGGCGGTTCTTGTTCCGCTTTCGGCTCCTCCAGAAATAGAAGGCGGTGAAGCATCGGCGGATCCGCTCGAACATGAGATCCATGTTGGGCAGGCACCGGGCCTCTACGATGTTGAGATCGAGGTCGCCGTGGAGGTATACTACGGTGTCCGTGAATTCGTCCGACATGGGTCCTCCGGGGGCGTTGGCTTAGACCGAAGTAACCAGTTGGGGGATGAGGCGGTTACGGAAAGTGCATTGTGTTGCGGTTTCTCCGACGTCAGCCAACGGCCTAACGGAATGGCGGCAAGCTGCGGCAACAGATAATTTGGGTTTCTCAATGTCAAACTGTGGGGTCTTGGAACTTGAATGCCTCTTACGTGTCCTCCTGCTTTTAACTCTCCTTACACGTGGCTTTTTCTTGTTTTTCCATCACGAATTAATATAATCAGACTAGGTGGGGGCACCGCGCGATGCGCGGTGCTTGGTGTGAGCACTGCATTGCATATCAAGATGTTAGAGTTGTACAGATAAATAATGTGGGATGAAGACAGTGGTTATGTTCAATATCAGACACAATTGCAATGGTGTACACATATATATGGCATAATTTACATATAAAAACGAAAATTGTAACGATGAATGAAAAAATTGTCTGGAGAAACTATACGGGAGAAGTGTTGAATGAATGGTTTGAGTTGAAGGCGGTGTCTATGATGGATGCTAACATGGATACGATAGGTATGAGATGAATTACCACATAAACGTTGGAAGTAATCCATGTTTGTTCTCAATGTTTAGATGGTTTACATATCGTCCCACGCATAAGCATGTCATCAAGCATATGTTATTAAGGCATACCTCTAACAAGTATCCAATGCCTAACAGATTACACATGGAACAAAGAGAAGCCATGCACCCATTGATCATTGAATATAAACAGTTGAACTACGGAGTAGCTTCCGCTAGAATAGTCTGTAGAAGAATGTAATGTGACCACTTATGTGTGCAAAACAAAACATATATCAGACACAAGCAAAACACATAATCTATTAAGAAGCATATGTGAGGGACCTAAGTGAAATAGTTTTTTGGAGCACAAGAACTCACAGTTGCTAAGGGAAGTCATACAGTATGAGATAAGAACACTAATTCCAAAGTAAAATTCTAATCAATTAGTTAGAGAAGACCACTGTGGGAGGAAAACACAATACCTGCGTAAGTAACAGTAACTGCAACAAAGGAACAATGCAACATATATGTGCCCGATTTAGATACTTGAACACCTAAAAAATACATCAGAAAATAAAGGAAACAAGTGAAGAGAACATTGAGAAATATCATAGCAGTACAAGTAGAAACATGCCTTTAGTATGTATGCTTAGTAGGAAAAAGGAATGAGAACTACAAAGTACTGACTCTCCATCTAATTTTCTTTCCAACCATCCTAATTTCAGTAATATGTGTCCTGCAAATCATATCAACAAAAAATGGGTTGCAATCACAAATTAATTTATAGGTATCCAAGGTAAAGGAGGTTTTGCTTGAATCTGGATCATTTCAAATCCAGACATGTCCATTCCCAATGACTTTTGCTTCTGCATATTGGCTATTCTTAGCACATTTTTCTCTGTGTATAGTTGTGCCTTGCTAGTCCCTGAGCTGCCACAATAAAATTGTTGAAGAGAATCAACTTGAAGATAGGAAATTTAATGAAAGCCAATACTCATATCCGATGTCTTCTTACAAGAAAATAGAGACCCTAAATATAGACAAGTTCCAAACACACGAACACAAAATTAATTGACAAAACAGTTGAAGAAACCTAAAGACGCTGAAATTATGAGCAAAACGATTAAACAAAAATAGACATAACCTGGATTCCAACTTAGTCGTGCGGAAGTGTTGGCCAAACTGTGCTATGATGAGGATTCACATCTCTTATATATGATGCCACTGTCCTCTTCCTGCTAATCCAATCTGGACAAATTGCAGGACAAAAGTACAACAATGAGGCAGAAAAAATAAATATCCTCTTACAACTCTGTGTAGATTAATCCCTATGTAATTAATGTGTATGAGTCCATCCTCTTTGTTCTACGATTCCTCACAGTAGAGGTAATACATATGAAAAGGCTGGCACGTGGATGCGGAAGCGCCAATACTTGTTCCTGCTATCACATCGAAATAGTATGCAAGTTCTGCATCTTCACCATTCAGCTTCTATAGAGAGTCGTGCCATGTTACTTAACAGTTAATGTTTGATAGGAAAGTAACAATCGCGCACAATATATGTCAAATGGCAAGACACAACTAAACATATGTCATGATTGAAACTTGGTCTCTAGGAAGGTAAGAATAGTTTTCGAAATAAGCTCCTTATTCCACCCCTATGTTAATGTTATAAATTAGAGATCATATCTGTACAATGCAAATGGGAAAAAAAATTAAACGCCAACTTAACTCATTAATCAAGAGCAAGGTTGTGTTTTGGGAAAAAGTAATCAAGGGCAAGGCTTTGTTCATTTGGAATGTTCAATAATACTTTAAAACATCAACATATATCATTAAACAATCTACCAAGTAGGAGAAAATAACAATTGAAAGTATACACCTTCTCATAAAACCCTAGCTAATTTCATTTGCTTTACCAACATATTGTAGATTTAACTGAATTACTATATGGAATTCAGTAATAAAAGAGAATAAGTACCTTCCACGGCAGCCACTCGTTGAACAATCCAAAACCTGCTACCTTGTAAATGAGTATGGGTTACACAAAGTTTTTTTTCTTCATATTTCTCTGGAGAAAATAACCAAAAATAAGAAGTTAATTTTCATCTAATTTCCAAATAGTCAAACAAAGATAGCCAAGGGAACCCCACCTTTAGGGACAAGAAAGAAGTTGGAAGAATAGGAAAGTAATTTATATTGTTACATCCAATCTATATTGTTACTTTGCACAAAGAAGATAAATTTACAAACTACCAACACAATTATAGAGCTGAATTGTGGACATATAAACAGTACTTAACCAATGCCCAAATGACAACTTTTTCAGACTATATTAAGTTTTAAGAAAAACATAACCAGCACCAAATTGGGCGGAGAAAATCAATCACTTTAGCAAATTTTTCACTTCCAGGGATCTGTTATTCCAAGTTCATAAATTGCAACAAAACCATCAAATCAAGCTTAAAATTACCATGAACCGAGATCAATCCTAAACTGAAAACTATCACAATAAAACCCTAGAATCAATCTCATCTCAAAAAATTTAAAAATTACGATTTCAAATTAGGTTTCCTGAGGACCAAAATTACTCAAAACTTGAATTTTTTTACTCAGTAGTTGATATATATATGAACAATTCGTGCGGGAATACCGTGAATTTTGTGTTTGAGAATCGGAGCATCCCCGGTAGCTCTCAGGTGAACCACTGCAGAGGATTCAACAAATGACTACACATCAGTAAAATTAAAGCTCGGAAACCAAATTGAAGAACCCTAATCGAGATCCAAACCCGAATCAACGTAAGCTCTATTTAAGAGTAATGCATCTCAATTTCATGAATGTTGGGTGAATCACCTTTTCGGACAGAACTCGGAGATATGGAGGAGACTGAGCTACTTCATCATATATCATTCTTAATCGCCGATGATAACTGGAGGTAGCCTGATCAGTTTATATGGTTTACGGAGTGATTATATAAATAAAGTGAGTGATTATATAAATAAAAGAGAGAAACGGCGGGAACCGAAGAGGCGAGGCGAGGCGAGAAAATGAAAGGGATTGAGAGTTTCGGAAGAAAGTGAGCATTAACTGAGAATGAAGAGGAAGTAACCGAAACGGTTATGAGACGAGGAAGAAGGGAGCGTATTTTTCAGCGATTGCCACGAAGCTGCCACCGTCGACCAGGTGTCAAGACAGTTTTTCTAATATCGCCAATTGGTATTTTTGGTTTTCACATGGACCAGGTGGCATATGTATAAGAGGTGCCAACACACCTAATTTAGTCTTATTTAGACTTGAGCTACTATTAAATTAAAAAAATATATAATTGCCTTTAAAACAGGCACGCGTCCGCGTGGCAAGAGCTGGTGAGATGAAGTCTACGTGGCATTCAAGTGGACCCACCCAACAACCCAACAGAAGGAACTGCTGAGCACGTCTCGCCTGGTCTTCTTCATCCTCTCGTTGAAAATTTTCTCGCCAAACAAACAAACCCAAATAAGAATTTTTTTTATCTGTTTCTGTTTGATTTGTTTATTGTAAAGGCAGGAGAGCTTGATTTATAAAATGCTTGTAAGGTATAGCCTATTTCAGCCCCAAAAAAGTAATCGGTTCTTCGCAATTCTAGGGTTTGACTTTGAATTGATCCGTACTTGTCCATCTCTCAAAAAAATCATTTTTTTTTGGGTATTTTCAGTTACTGGAATTGAAACTGAATGGTCTCCGGAATATGAAAACAATAAGATGTTGCATGACTTTTTATTTTTAGGAAGTGTTAGGTTCTTAATTGTTTAGGAGGATTTACAGAGAGAGGATAATAGTGAGGCAGAGAAGGGCCAGAGAAACCCAGAAATTCCTGTGCATTAGAGAACATTCTAGTACTCCTGACTTTTGATTCTCTTGTATTTACAATCATTATTAGAAGTTCAGTGCTTAGGATTTCTGGTTTCTTACGGTTTTTACTGTCTTGTTATTTTCCCCTTTTCCAATTCAACCCCATTTCTCTCCAATTTCCTCTACTTGATTTTTTTTTTTGACATTTTGGGTTCATATTTGTTTTGTTCTTCTCTGATTCTGACACTGCTGTTTTAAATTTTGGGTTCTCTCTCTGTCTCTCTCCACATTGTGGAACCTCAGAATTTGGGCAAATTGCTTGTCTTTTTTTTTTTTTGCTTCAAATCTTGTTCTTTTGGTTTTTCTGGTCCTGGGTTTGGCTCATTTAAAGGATTGAGAGGAGCCAGATTGTGAGATTTGCAATAGATGAGATATTCGAGTAAGTTCCATTGGATTGGTGGTCTCAAGAACACGAAGTTTTGAGAAAGAGAGTTTGGTTGTACATCAACATAAGATTGTTGTGAGGTTGGATTATGGGCTGTCTTTGCTCTAAAGAAGCCCCGGACGATACAGCAGTTTATGAAAATGATAGGAAGAAGCAGCAGTCAAACCAAAGTAATGGAGTTCAATTGGTTGCTCCAAAGGCGGAGAAGCTTGGAAGTGATAGGTCTCTTGCATTGGAGGAGGAGGAGAAGAAGGGCAAATTTGGAGGAAGATCAAAGAGAAATCTTAGTAAGAGATTATCTTCTGTGGCATCAGTGGGTGGTAAAGGGCAAATGCAATTGTCTAAAACTGTTAGCGTAAGGCCGGGTCTTGGAGGTGTAGAGTTCGATTCTGGATGGCCTTCTTGGCTAGCTTCAGTGGCTGGAGATGCCATCAAAGGCTGGGTTGCTCGAAGGCCCGAGTCATTTGAGAAGTTAGAGAAAGTTAGTCCCTTTTCACCTTATGCATTACCATCATTTTATTAGTCCCTTTGATGGTTACTTAATCTTATATGCCTAATGATACGTTGTTACATGTGCAGATTGGGCAAGGTACTTACAGCACTGTATATAGGGGGCGGGACCTTAAAACTGGCAAAGTTGTTGCAATGAAGAAAGTTAGGTTTGTCAATATGGACCCAGAAAGTGTACGTTTCATGGCCAGGGAAATCAATATTTTGCGGAAACTCGATCATCCTAATGTGATGAAGCTTGAGGCTCTTGTCACTTCCAGCGCCTCAAACAATCTGTACCTTGTCTTTGAGTACATGGAGCACGACCTTACGGGGCTTGCAGCAAGACCTGGCATCAAGTTCACTGAGCCACAGGTACTTTCATGAGTTCTCTTCTCTTTTTGGCCATTTAAGTTAGTATTCAATGTCTTATAAGCAATCATGTGATGTATTGTAGATTAAATGTTTCATGAAACAACTGATGAGTGGACTTGAACATTGCCATAAACGGGGTATTCTGCACCGAGACATAAAGGGTTCCAATCTTCTGATAGATGACAAAGGAGTTCTCAAGATTGGAGATTTTGGGCTGGCAAATTATTATGACCTTGACAAAAAGCAGCCATTAACTAGTCGTGTTGTGACCTTGTGGTATAGGGCACCTGAGCTATTGCTTGGTGCTACGGACTATGGACCTGCTATTGATCTCTGGAGTGCCGGGTGTATCCTAGCTGAATTGTTCGCCGGGAAGCCTATTATGCCTGGTAGAACAGAGGTAAACACGCCTTTTGTACATCAAACTATACTACTGATTTTTTTGTTTGATTGGTTAATAAAATCAATTGAGTAAACTATATCAGGTGGAGCAAATGCATAAGATTTTTAAGCTCTGTGGGTCACCCAGTGAGAGCTACTGGAAAAGAACAAAGTTGCCACTTGCAACTAGTTTCAAACCTCAGCAGCCTTATGAGCGCCATGTTGCAGATACCTTTAAAGACTTCCCGACTTCAGCTTTGGCTCTGACTGATAAACTTCTTGCAATGGAACCAGAAAATCGGGGATCCGCTTCTTCTGCATTGAAAAGTGATGTAAGTTTGAGTTTCCTCTTAAAACCTCTATACATTTTACTTGCATTATCATCTCTAATTTTGAGTTTTCTACCCCAGTTCTTTATGACAGAGCCCCTCCCTTGTTCTCCATCAGATTTACCAAAATACCCTCCAAGCAAGGAGTTTGATGCCAAGATTCGCAATGAGGAAGCAAGAAGGTTTGTCATTCAGATTTGCAGTTATTTATAAGAGTTGATCAACATAGCTATAGAAATGTTATTGGAACAAATGTGATGTATGTTTCAATTTCAGGCAAAGAGCTGAGAGTGTAAGAGGTCGCAGCGGTGCTGAATCTGTGAGAGGAGTGTCAAGAGATACCAAGGCTCACACAAAGGTGAGTTTGGGATAAATTTGGTATACTGAATTTTTGTCTGTGTACTTGTGAGTAAGTTGTTGTTGATGATGATGATGATGACAGGGATCGAATTTGAAACGTGGGAATACGAAACTGATGGAGCGGGAGAAACTAGGGTCTACGCGAAGCAGGGTTAATGAGAATACACAAAATGGCTACTCTCACTCCATGTCAATGGTTCATCCCTCCTGGGGTAATAAGAACTCAAGTTCTAACCAGAGATATCAGGCAGCGGTTCAGTCGTCCAACAAAAAGAACGAGAAATCATCTGCCTCTGTAAGAAATCAACTCATTCACCATCACTCTAATCTAGTTGAAAACAAAAAATGCTCATAAAGAGCTTAAGTTTATAACTTTTACCATCAGTAGTACTATTCAGTTCCTGGGTTGTACTGAGTAACACAATGGTGTATGTGTGTGATTGAAGGGGTATGTGCAAAAGACAATCCAGTACTCAGGGCCATTGACGTCTCATGAAGGGAACATGGACGATATGCTAAAAGAACACGAGAGACAAATGCAGCAGGCCGTCCGCAAAGCACGAGACGAAAAGAAGAAGCCCAGATGATCCTAAGTTTTCTTCTCTGCTGCTTTTTTTTGTAGCAAAATAGATACTGTTCCTGCTATCTCTGCCTCTTCTTAAACGACTCAAGTTTCCGACCCAAGTTTCCAACCCACGGGGAACTCTGAACATGCATTCCATTAGGGACAGGGTTGTTGGATAGACTTCCAAATAGGAGGTTGCAGATACATAGTTTTTCCTTAACAGATTGAGTGACAAATATGTGTAGTTAAAGAACAAAAACAAAATGTATAGGCAATTAGCTGATTATTATGGGGTAAGGGAGAGAGATATTGACATGTATAGTAGAAAGGGTTGTTTGGTGGAAGCCACTTTATATACATGCATAAACAGTACCCAGATTTTCAACTCTTAATATAATCTCCATTGTGTATATATTACAAGCATGTCAGTGGATTTTTAGAACCGAGTTACATATTTTGGGGTTTCTTTCCTTGTAATTGAGTGGCAAGCATTATTTCCTGTAATTAGATCACCATTGCTATGAAACTATTTCATGTTATTGTTATTTAAAGCATCAACAAAAAAAATTTATCAGCAAAACACATTTAAATAATCTGTTCTTTAAAGTGAAGAGCAGGGGTGAAATACAACCTATGAGCTATCCGAAGAAGGATCCTCAACCCACAAGTCTCTACACGCAGAGCTTCCAACCAGAAAACACAATACACCAGCCCAACACGGGGAGAAGAACACAAAGAATTGAAGCCACCAAACTAAAACAACAACAAAAATTTGGTCTACAAACTAGATTTATCCACCATGAAGTACAAATTTTAAAAATAGGCCTAAAAACCAAATTTCCTTATCATTAAGCACATGAAGAACAACTAGCCTCCAACAACCCGAGACACCCCTACCCTAATCTAAATCAGGAATTAAATCAACTCCCATCTCAAAAGAACCACGAACCTCCGAATAGAGGACGACAGTCTTTCACTGCTGGCAGCCAGCACCGCGACACGGCCGAGAAATTTCAGAAGAAAACAACCAGAACCCACAAAAACATAACTATTTGCCAAAGGGCTTCTGAAGGCAGCACTGCCCAGTGAACTCGCCGGTGGCCAACATAGAAATCCGGCGAGACTGAACCACATACGTGGTCTGGAACACAAGAAGACCCAGTTGAAAAATAGAAAGGTCGGGGAAGGAGTAGAAAACCAAATAAGGACAGAGTAGGGATGAAGAGCCTTACCGACCTCAGGAGCCATAGATCTGGCCGAAGAGCTAGATTATGAGCGGAGCAAGCGAGGGGAAGAAGACGAACTCCACAGCAGAAGAAGCAACCAAAACCGCATCAAATCAACCATATCTGGAAGAATCGCTTGAATCTGAAGAGTCTTTCCTCCACCACAGCACCACCGCCGGAGCCGCTACCACCACAGTGACAACCGGCCAGATCCGTGACTATCCTCTCCAAAGCGAAGAGGAAGGTCGACCCACGATCAAATCTGACTTGTCCCGACACCAAAGAACAAAGAGAGCAAACGAGAGAGAGTGAGCAAGGAAGGAGGCGAGAAGGGAAGGAGAGGCAAAGGAGGGAAACAAGGCGAAGGTTACCGCCAACAACCTCCAAGGAAGAGGAGATCGCCGACGATGAAAAGGGAAAAGTAATGACGTAACTGGGTGGATTAGGGTTGGGTTTTTTTTTAGAGAGAATGCACTTTCTCTCGAACTGGGCTCATACCATTTAAAACATCAACATTGTCCTTTGAACACTTGAATCTTGATTATCACTCTGAAGTTTATATATGTTAGTGAACCCTTGAATCTTGATTATCACTCTTAGGTTTATATGTGTTAGTGATAATCATTCCTCAGTATACTAACTTTATCAGTACTCTTGTATAAAGCTTATCTTTATCACTATCTAGTATTTATCTCTATCACTATCTACTCATATATATAAATACACTACTCATGTATTTATCATTCAACACCATTCAATACAATACTAGTTCATCAATTACTCAAAC
>JAYMTN010003317.1:0-10033 GCA_036897425.1 Erodium trifolium
GAACACTGATTCTAATTCATGAATCTAAACTTTTAATTAAAAATCGAACTATATACACATACTCTTAATTTTTGAAGTTTTTTCTTTAATGAACAAGCAAATGGATCCTTAACTAAAGCCCACTAAAGGTCCGTTTTGAGCTGGACAAGGCCCATCAGTAGATCATTTAACACAGGTCTGGGCCTCTATTCTCTGCAGTCCAAGCACTCAGTAGCAGCAAGAGCTAGGGTTTTGATTCGCAGTGTAAAGCTTAGTCCTTTTCAGTGAATTTGCGGATCCATCAGAAGGGAAGAAGAAGCAATGGAGGCTGGGGACGAAGGCATCGAGAGGGTAGAGGACTCCAAGGACTTGCAGCAGCAGAGCAAAGCCCTCGACAAGCTCACCGACCATGTCGAGGATCGTCAGCTCGATTCCACTCGCGTTCAAGAGGTCCCTCTCTTCTCTTACCTTTCCATTTCATCAGCTGATCATTCTGAGAAACAAAAATTTCGTGGAAATTATGTTCATTGGTGGAAATTGTGTGGTTGTTTTTATGATGTTCCAGGCTATGGCGTCTATTGCCGCCGAGGCTGAAGCTGACCGGAATGCTATGAGGTTAAGGTACGAGTTTTCCAGATTATTGTTTTCTTTCGAGCTTTGGATGTTTGTTTCATGATGTGTTTCTATCTATTGGTTGTCAAAGTAGTGTGTTTGGTAAAGATTTACAATTTTGAGTGAGCTAAGATAACATAGAAAGTGAATGGATTTTTGTATGCATTGAAATGAAGAAAAACGTTGAAATGCTATGAGGTTTTGAGATGGAGTTTGATTGATTAGTGGTGAAGGTAATGATTTTGGTTATGATTTACTTACATATAGGAACTCTGAGGGGGCTAGTGTTCATGTAAAAAACTAAAAATAAATATGATTTTTTTTCTCCCATGCATGCATCTGTTTAGAAAGTTTAGATTTGGCTTCTCTAAGTGGTTGACATGAGAATTGTGCTTTATTACCTTAATTGATTCCATTGTGGCTGGTTGGTCAATTGTAAACCGTATCAAACCCGTGGGTTAATTGTGCGCATTGCTGTGAGTTACCAACTTAAGCTGGCATAGTTGTGAAGAATGGGGCTCTAAATGGATTTTAAGTCCATTGATAAGCTTAAGCCGGCAGTGAGACATGTCATCAAATGCATAGATTGGTCATGACGCTCTATGATTAAATCCATGAGTTTGTGTTATAGTCCCGAACTTGGAACGAGTTATGGGATAGGAATTGTAGCATTCTTTGGAGAGAACGCAAGATCTCATGTAACATTCGTTAGAGAGAACGCAAGATCTCGATAGAAACCTTTCGGCTTTGGTTTTTGTTTGTAATTCTTGATTGTCTCTTCATTAAATGGACAGCTTATAAATAGGCTTGACTTCCTAACTAATACAAAGATCATGTAGCTTCCCATGATCACAACACCTTAAGCAACTACCAATAATTAATATAAAAAACTACCCATGATCACAATGACTAAGTGGGTGCTAATAACTAATAAATAACTACCCATGATCACTAAGTAAATAATAATGTTTATTTTTCAAATAGCAGTAAACATATTGGACTCATAACAGTTTGTTTGGTTGTGCAATAATTCCATCTCAGTTTAACTTTGACTAGTGTGCAGAACTGTAGGCTTTAGAATATTTAACGTTTCAATTGTACATCATCTCACATCCCTGTCTGGCATGCTATTATCTTTAAATGAGCTAGCAGGTGGTTGCACACTGTAATGTGCACTTGTTTGTAGCAAAGATGTTTTTTCCTTTGTTTTTATGCACATTAGTCAAACAAGTGTTATTTTGTGGTTTGCAGGGAGAAAGAATTGGCTGCTGTGAAGATTAATGCAGGGGATGTTGACATAATTGCAAATGAATTGGAGGTTTGTTCCCGTATTTAATTCACATTGATATGTCTAAACAGGAAGGGAAAATCTACTAACCTAGTGCTATCTGCTGATTTGAGAACAGTTGGACAAGAAAGTTGCTGAGAGAACTTTACGTGAGCACAAAGGTGACGCTGTTGCTGCCATTCGGTACTTGCTTCGCTAGAAAGCTAGTTTAACAAAGATTTTCATTTCATGCCTAGCTGAGAAATATCTTCTCTGGCTGAAATGTGAATACATGAATATATATGCACCTCATCATTGTCGGGATAGTGTATTCCTAATCATGTATCCAACTTTTCTTTGAATTTCCCAATGAAAACCATGTTTTGTGTCCACTCTTCAGATGGTGTGAACTATGCTTATGCATGCAGAGGGTTGAGATTTGTGTTTTATATTGTTTGGTACTGATGTATTACATTTTATGGGGAATGCGAAACCTAAATCTCTTAATACTGAATCTGTGTTGGCCTTACCTGTCTTCCACGGTTCCAGCTTTTTGATCTGTAATTCTTAATCTAATTTCTAATCTAACTTTATCCAACCTCCATTTCACACCTACTCCCAACCAGGTGATTGAGTCTGATTTAACCTTGCTTCCACTCTTAAATAGGCGACCCACTGAATTCAAAAACTCTTGTCTCATACGTAAGAGAGCTCACTTGACCATTAGGTCGAAATCAAATCTTTGATCTCAAAGATTGAGAGAGCTCACTAGACCACTCCAAATCAGACCTTGATCTCAAAGGTAAGAGAGCTTACTTGACCTTTAGGTCGGATCTATTGTGAAATCGACACTAGATGTCTCCTATCGGCCTTATTGGGTTGGGCAATGTGGGTCAAGAATGGACAATCGCTCGATCTTAGAGCACATGCAGAGCGACAACGTTGATTAGCGTTGAACGCTGATCTCGATGATTACGCCGTCGATGTTGATTAGCGTTGCCGTTACACAAACGGTCGTCAAGTTCAGCGTTTCGTAGAGGTCGAAAACTCTACGAAACGCACCGAAGTGGCATCGGTACAATGGTGCAGGCGAGTAGTGGGTAGTTTTAAAATTGTTTATTTTATGTTTTATTAGGTTCGTTGTATTATATTTATGTTTTTATAATAAATATTTTTTAATTATTATGTTTTAGTATAATTATGTTTTACGTTTATACGTATTGAATTTGTTACTGTTGTATTCTAATTAAAAGAAATTGGGAAAATATCGGGTATGGTGGACATATCTGGTAAAAATCAAACAAATAACAAAATTAACAGAATATGACAACTAAACGAAACGCTTATTGGTGTTTTCCCAATCACATCAGCAGATTAATTTAACAAATTTTCAACTCCAATTAGCGGACTATCTCCACTACTAGCTGCTTCCGCGCTGCATATGTTCTTATCATGATCAAAGAGTATAATTGAGAAAATATTTGCTATAACAAGACTAAAAAGATCAAAACAATAATGGTATATAAGTGTGGTTAATGTTTTATGTACACGATCTAACATGGGTTAGGGCCAATTTGGCCATCACAATCACAAATCACCACAGAGATTTAAAAGGATTTTTCGACAAACAACACAAAACCAAACCAATCACCACCATCCACCTGAGGTGGACAGGCCGGTAATTTCAAGCTACAACATTCTGTCTGATGGATGCACACTCCAATATACTTTGTGGCTCATTGTTTATGTCCATTGCCTTAGGGCACAACTCGCTTGCGCAAAAAATGTCAATGCTTCAAGGGCACTTTCTGGAACAAATACTAATCTATACTTCCTTGTGGGTGTTATCACCTGCACTAGAACGGGACGCCTGCAATTGTTGGGTGTATTTCCTATGCATATCTTTGAGCTTTTCTAGTAATTCCTGGAACGTCGGACGGCTCTGTGGATCACTGCTAGTTCAACATGTTCAAAAGTTGGCACTTTAGTCATATATGTAAAATAAATCTTAGCTCATGACTTGAAAACTAATCAAATAATGAATTACCGAAATAGCCCATGAGCTATATCAGAAAGCTAACAATTTTGTCTGACTATGAAATGTGTCAAGGACTACATTAATGGACTTTTACAAATTAAGGGGCTAAATTAAAGTTTTCTGATCATTCATGAACCATCTAGGTAGTCATTCCATCAAACACCTATATTTAGCTGACCGAACAAATATATACATGTAACTTTAATAATTCAGATACCCTTATTGGTGTCTTGTGACATGACTCCAAAAAGAACCCATAACTAGTTTCATCCAAAAGCTTTAGGAAAGAGGATGGTGATGTGAGTATATAAAGGAAATTTTATCCAGATATCGTACAGATCCTGACAAAGGGGGAAAATGCTGGACTCACTTAAGCTGCTCACATCCCTTTCAATGGATAAGCTTAACAAAATGTACATTAGTTTTTAGTTACTAAAATGCAAAGCCACGTGCTAGGGAGGAAGTATCTAATCAATCAACATTCATGAATGAGAAATCATGGACCGAACTGTGATAAATTCGGTGGGTCCAAACCTTGTAACATGGTGTGATATTAACTGACCCAAGCAAGCAACTGTTTAGTTTTCTTCTTCTTTTTTATCTCTGGTTGGCATTTCTTATCAGAAAATTATTCTTGGTTCTTGAAAATAATAATCCGGATTTAAATAAAATAAGAATTGACAGGGTAAGCACCTTTGCCAGCAGCTCTCAATCAAAGAAGCCCACTGTGGATCCACGTCTTTTGGAATTTCCAGCCGTTGATTCATGAATCCTACAGCTCCAATCACCTGAAACTATCCTAATTAAACATATATTTTGTACATGAAAAGCTAGCACAATAAAAAGGAGTTATTTCATTTTTATTTATTTACAAGCATAGCACATCAGGTATGTATACTTTCACTTGCAGCAGCAGCAAAATGTACTGATTCACTTGTTGAAAGAATGGCCTGAAAACTTTTCCACAAGAAACTAAAAGATTACCTGAATCGAGTTGAGATTTTCCCAGGGGATTTTCTCAGTGACAAGCTCCCACAATACCACTCCAAAGCTATATATGTCAGACCTAAATGTTTTAAATAGCAACCAGGGTTAATTAAGAAAGACGAAACTATTATAAAGAGTATAATACTGAGAAGTTGATTGGAAATTTCCAATATAGGGGACAAGACAAGCATACTTCTCATCTGCAGGTTCATTCCGAAGAACTTCTGGCGCCATCCATTGAGGCTAGAAAACAGTAAATTGAGTATCAAATAAGAACTCAAACTTAAAAGAGACGTAGTAATATCAATTCAAAAAAATATAACTAAAGAATGTTTACATACAGTTCCCTTCCCTGTCTTTGTTGTAAGATATGCCTCATGTTTGAGACGTGACAGACCAAAATCACCAACCTGTTAAGACACGTAATTGTTCAGCACAACAATAAGTATTAAATATGATGTGTGGACTACCAAAAACTTATATTAAAAAAATGTATTCATAAAATTTAGACAGACCTTGACAGTCCAATTTTTATCCACTAGAAGATTTGAAGTCTTCAGATCACGATGAATGATAGGTGGGTTGAAATGGTGAAGATAATTCATGCCTCGTGCCTGTGCAAGTAAAAAATGAAGTAATGCATAAATTACCATCTGAGGAATGCTTCCCAACCTTGAAATGCAAGCTAAAAAAAATTATCGAATTTTGACCAACTCAAATAAACTTGCACAATCATCATTCATCACAACAAACACGACATAACTTCTCTGATGCTAAACACAAGACTTACAATGTCCAAAGCCATATGAATACGCCGTCTCCATTCTAGTTTGACTGTATTCTTCTTTAGCAAGCGAAATAAACTTCCTCTACATTGAAAAAACATACGTAAGAGAGCTCATCAACCAAGTATAGAAAAACTTTGGAAGGATACAACACTAACCAAAAGAATTTATAATGACTCCAAAAGTGCGCAGATGATGAAGCATTAATAATGATCAATAAGTAAGTTGAGAACAAACCTTGGAAGGAACTCTGTAACAATGCAGAGATGCTCAGATGAAGTCACCGCTCCCATAAACAACAAAACATTTGGATGTCTAAGTCTTTTCATTAGAGATACCTTCATAAACAAAGCCCGGATGTGACAAAAGATATTTCACCACTTAAAAGATAAATATAACCAACATAAGTTGGGCCAAGTGGTAAGAAGCTCACTTCTACATAAGGGTCCTGAGATCGAATCTTAGTATATATAGATTAGGTTAGGGACTAAACTAAGAATTGTTCGATAAAAATTAAGAAGATGAATATATGTCGGCTCAGTAATACCAAAGCAAAACCTTACACAGCTACAATGACAACATTATATTTGAAGTTGAACAGAGCTTCAAGCGCTCCTTGTGATGAGAGAACTACTTAAAAGTTGGAAGTAAATTTTGATAGATTAGCAATTTGACCAGATACATTGTATGACACCACAGCAAAGCCATAAGATGGGGAAGCGGAAATGAGAATATTTAGATGAATTCGCAATAACATTAGGAATCTAAGAATTGTAAGACCATGAATGAGGCTATTTGAGCAAAAGTTGGGGTCACTTTAATCAAAGACAAAAGGGAAAACTTCTTATGGTATAGTAGCTTAGGTATGTAGAGTATATGGGAGGTTATTGACCCAGTAAGGGAAGATGAGAGAATTCAATCTAAGGGAAACTAAAATGAGTAAAGACAGCGGCAGGCTTAAGTTAACATAGAAAGAAATAGTAAGAAAAGAGATAATAACTCTGGGCTTAATGAGGGAGATTATATTAAATAGGATTGGGAAAAGGAGAACACAAGCAATGGGAACCTTTTGCTAAATGATACTAGTATTGCTAAATGATACTAGTACCCGACCCTTTGTGTGAAAAATGGTTTTGTCTATATCTTGTTCCTAGAAATGTAAGGATTAAGAATAGGCTAGAAGATGCATCACCTATTTGCATAGTATTTATGGAAAGGATGCTCAAACGATTGGTTCAAAATAGAATAGTTTTAGAAGCACACACCTCTTGTCTAAAGGAAAGTATCAAATCATCTGAATATTCTAGCGTTGAGAATACTTTAACAGCAACATCCTGAAAGAAAAAAATTAGACAAATTATAACTATATAATATCAACTACATTCTTTCCATTGTTCCAATAAAAAAGGGAGAAAATTACATTGTGCAAACAAGTAAATAAAATCAAGAGTTGACATTCTTCAATATTTATGTATATGTGGTATTTTTGTAATCTTATAAGCAGATAACCCATATATTGAGTTCAAGCATCCTCACAAACATGAAGTTAAATTTTAAAGGAAGAGCAAGAGAACATACTGATCCATACCACAGGCCATGATAAACAGTTCCACAAGAACCTGAAGGAGGCAGACAAAAATACATATCAGAAAGATACATAGAACAAAAAGGGTGCCCTTGTGCATAAGGGCTCTGCCGTTGTGGGGTATGGGGAGGGTCATTTGTGTATGACACAAAAACAGTTGCAGAAGGCGAAAGCAAACTTGGTCAATTGAAAAGATAATTACCTTGCCCAATCTGCTCTCCTATGGTCAAATCTTCCCACAAGATTTCATAATCCAAGCAGTCATTATCCATGTCCCCCTTATTAAGAGCACTGCTACTGGCACTTCCACAGCTACTTGCACTGCTCATGCTGTTAACATTAAATGAAGACCAGGACCCTAAAGCCCCTAAAGCCTCATTGTTGGCAGGCCTGATTATTTCACTTGTCTGGCTTTCTTGTTTCACGACAGAAGTTGGACTCTTTGGATGAAATGATTCATCTTCCTTATCATTATGCGACCAGGGCCATGCGAAATGGGTGGTTTTTGCCTCCAGCCCTTCCCGCTCATTCCCTTTCCAAGGCCACGATAACCCTTTCTTGCCCATCCATGCCTCTGCTTTTGATGCCATAATCTTGTGCATTGCAGGTTTTCCCTCGCCCTCATCCCCTGAATCCCTGGAGGGCTTTCCTGGAGACTCTTCAGAATAAGAAAACACACCAAAGGGAGAGGTTATCTCTCCTCTAGGAGTACTAGCTCCGCTTGATGTTGCATCTTCTCTTTGATCGTAGAAAGCAGCATCCAAGAACCCATATTCAGAATGATGACTATCACCACTCCCTCCTTCACGATCTGCATTGTGCTCTCCCATCCGAATTTTTGACTTTACTTTGTTGCTCACCTTTGATGCCTGTTTTAGGAGCTCCAACAATCAATTTAAGAGACCATGTAATAAAATAATAAATGAACTGAAAACTCCAAGACTAACCAAATTAGTTATTTTTGAAGCGATTGCAGCTTGTAGAGGCTGTTGTGGATCAAGACCAAGTTTACTTGGGGCAGTGTTTTTAGGCCGATTAGTGCTCGAATCGCCTTCTACTTGCTTGGGATTGGTCAAGGCAACCCGGATTTCATGAAAGGGACGAGCATCACTTGAGACAAAAATAATCCCGACCAAAGCACCATCATCATCATAGAATGGAGTGTTGGTAGCAACTACAACAAACCTCTCTCCCGACTTGCTTATGACAGGGAACTGCCCGGTCCAGTTTTCACCCATTGATACTCTATTTATTATATTATTTGCAACAACATGGTCCCGGGGATCGCAAAGGAGTGCTATGCCATCCTTACCAAGGGCTTCTGCAGCAGAATAACCATAGAGTTTTTCAGCACTTCTGTTCCTGCAAAGTGGAATTTGCCAAACTTCATAATCGTGCAATGAAACATTGAATATAGATGCAAAAGCACATTAACAACTACATTTAAGCTGCAAGTTAGATTATGAATAGGAACACATGCTTTGTTTGAATCCCCAAAAATATGTACTAATATGATAGGAACTGAACAAAATCATCCTAACGAACCAAAAGAAAGAGACTAACAGTAACAGAGAACAATCCATGCATATGCTAAAATGTGTTGTGAAGATGATCAATAACGAGAGCAACAGTAGAGAAATTCACCAGTAAATAAGACGGCCATTGAGGTCGAACATGTGAACAGCCTGTCCCATTGATTGCAGAATATTCAAATACTGCTTGTCCGTGAAGTTCACCGCCGCAGGACCACTAGTATCGCCTCCTCCGCCGTCGGAATTCGAAGGATCACTGCTCCTGCTTTCCCTCTGAAGGGGCGACGAATGCCTACGCGACGCCGACCCCTTCTTCCACGCCGCCGGCCCTTCGAACCCAGTTCCGGCGGCGCCGGGTCTCCTTCTAGAGCTGGGCAGCCGGGAGCGCTGCGGCGATATGGAATGCGACCTCTGGTGAGGGTGCAGCGACCTGCGCTCGCTGGCGCCGGAGAGCTTGAGCTGGGTCATCTCCTGCTTCATGTGGGCGTGACCCGCCTCGAGCTCCTGGATCTTTTTGAGAAGCTCCTCCGCAGGTGGAGTGTCCATCGGAGAAGAGAAAAGCAGAAGAAAGCCCAATTCAGATGGAGAAAACTGTCAGGAAGCAGGGATTGACAATGGCGGAAGCAGCAGATTCATGACAAATGCAGCTGTAGAATTGAAGACGACGAGGACCCAGTCGGTAAGCTTCATTCAACCATCTGCAAGTAGCATGGGCTCAAATTGATAAGATGATTCATTCACTTACCCACCAATCCCTCTCACAGACACAGCTGTTGAGTCAAATTCAATTGTTGAAGAAGAGGTAATCAATCGAGAAGAAGAATCTCTATCTCTCTTCTCTCTTCTCTCTTCTCTCTCTAGGTTTTTGTGGGTTTTTCTCTTCTCTCTCTTACCGGTGGTTTGGGTTTCAGACTATGGTTGCTTCAGCCTCTCTCTCTCTCTCTACTTTTTCTCATCATTATCGTCTGAATCTTACCAGATGTTATATACACAGACGAGGGGGCGGCCTCATTTCCACGCGCTCTCTTGGCACGTGGTGTCCCTCGGCCTATAACAGTGCATATGGTAACTGCTAGTCCACAAGAAGAAGCGCGTCTACAACACGCGTAATGGCCTAGGTATTCAATGTGTGCCGTCTTTTTGTTACATAAAGGCTCCAATTCCATTCAGTGCCAGCCATTGCAACTCTCCGATCCAAGGATGCATTTGTTTAGCGGTCGTGTACTTCTTTTTTCCAGGAGAGTAAGA
>JAYMTN010003318.1:0-10032 GCA_036897425.1 Erodium trifolium
ACTTGTCTGACAATCATGTCTTTTTTTTTATCAGCAGTTGTTTTTATAAACTAGATCTTAGAAATAAAGATCTAGCCAAGAGAATGAATCTCTCTAGAAAAAAGCGTCCAGTTACATATGAAAGCTAAAAAGATTTCAGCTTCAAGCATGAACCAATTGATCACAACAACCATTAAGAACTAAACTTAACATAATAGGATTGGCGAAACACAATCTACCAAAAATCCTTGCAAGTTCTGCAACTCAGAGAAGAGCAGACCACTTCTGCAACAAGTATGAGCTCAAAATGAGGATGCTTGCGCTACACAGCACCCGAACGAATCACTCCTTGATGTTTCTTTAGTCTAGACCAAGTTCACCTGTAATTTTACCAAGGTACCACTCTTCAAAATAATTCCAACCTCTTCCTCAGCAACTCCAATTCCATTGTCTGAAGGAGATCAAGTCTTTTAAACAAGACTGCTACTAATCGTGCTGAGTCAGGAACCGATGGGAGGAAAGCCTGGAAAAACAAGTGAAACAAAACGCAGTGGACACGTTGATACTAAGATTTTGGGACTTTCACTATGATCGAAGGAGTACTTAATCCGCCTCGATGTCAACTTTCAGGCATTGGATCGGCTCTTTCCTAGCTCACCGTTGGAAGTATTTTTACCGGTTTCTTCGATCTCTATAACAATATCCCTCTCCTAATACTCAGTTGGAGCATTTCGGTATATGAGAATTTTTCTTTTTGGGGCGGTTAGTCCAAGTACATCCGCTGCAAACATGGTCCACAACTAATCTTGTCAGGTTAGTAATGATTTTGTAACGGAGAAATGGCAGGCCTAGTTTTAGCCAAAATTTAGTCTATAGTATGCCGTTAAATTGGTGTTCTTAAAGTCCAAAGGCTAAGTACGTTGACGTTCTTCAAGTTCAAAAACCAGCTATGTTTATAAGTCTAATCAAATATCTACCTCCTGAAAAGTGAAAACCACAAATGAAAATTCGTTTGATTTGAAACGGTGAAATAAAATCAAAACTAAATATCATGTTTGCAATATATAACAGGTATCAGGTACAGGTAGGCCTGCCGCCTGCCATTCAAAATTGAGCATGGAAATGTTTGGTAACAGATAATATGACTTTAATATGATGCTTAAATGGATAATTATAAATATATACATCAATGTATGTATGTTTTATAAGGAATGTTGAAAATACACAATTTTGAAGTTTTTTTAAATGGATCTATTTTATTGATCAATAGTATTCTTGTCGAAAACAAATATTTTTGGATAAAGCATTTACAATCGAGATTATAATCCGATACTTCCATTGAACATAGGTGTATCCGAATAACATCCAAAGAGGCTTAGAACGGGAAGAATAAGGACATAATACGGTCCGTGAGGGGTTGAAAGACCTAGCCTCGGACATCCCAAGCAGTAGAAATCAAATCACGTAGGGATCTCAGTCTTACCCTTTTGTCGACGAGAAACGGTCGACGTGGGCGTACCGGTACCTTGCGTCGTCCATGGCTAGGACCATGCTGGGCGGGACCTCAACGACTTCGGCATCGTCCACGAACTTGTATGGTTCCTTACCGATGGAGACCTCGGTGAGCTTGGTTCGAATGTCTTCAAGGGACTCGGGAGTGGAGTTTTTAGTTGTTGATGTTGTGGTTGAGAAAGGGAGAAAAGAGAATGTGAGATGAGCAGATGCAAAGCACGCGGTGAGGGGGTCAAGACCTCAGTTTTGAAGTCTAAACTTTATAATAGTATAACATATTTCTGAAAAATTAAAATTAAAATTTGATAAGTATGTCTTAGAAAACATATTTTAATTTTTGAACTGAGATTTGATTTTTTAAAAAATTAAGATTAAAATGCATTAAATGTTTTTTTAAAACAAACAATGTTTGTCGTCCCCTCACCGAGGGCTTCTATCCGGACAGACGAATTCCATCGAAGACTCTGCCCGACCTCTATCAACGAGTACGATGGATCTGGACAATCACGACAATGGTCAAATCCATGACAAGCACGACGAGGTTGAATATGATCTGTTCGTAAGACAGTTTGGAGTTAGAATTAGAGGATTAGAGTTGTGTAGATTTAGAATCCAATCAAAGTATTTTTGTCAATTTACTCGAAAATCTGTTCGGGTAGAAACCAATATTCCAATATTTTAATTCTTTTAATATTTTATCTGATAAATTTTATAATTAATGTATATAAATGAAAAATATGTAAATATTAATACATGTATTATCCATTATATATGTATATCCCTTGTTTAAACGGTTGGTATTGTGTATACATATTGCAAACTCCCATGGCGCAGCCACATGGTATATATGGCATCAAATTGTCAACTGCTGAACCAAACTCATCAGAATTGCGGAATCAAACAAACGACAAACAATCTAGCATGGAGACTTACATGGTTTATCCAGTTGTTGCTTCTTAATTTTAAACACTTGATATAAATATAAATATTATTTTAAGCATGCATCTTATCATACAGTAAACATATTTTTTGTAGTCTTAAAACTGAATTCATAATTATGAGATAGTAAACTAAGATATAAGAGTAATATTTTATTATCAAATTAACAGCACAAAATATGTCGCCCATTATATGTCGAGCAAGTTTTAAGCAGCATATGCAACGATCAGACGTTGATCAAAACGGCATAAAATAAGACTTCATCAGAATGATTTTATTATTATTTTCTAACAATAATAAAGTATGGTATGAAGTAGAAAAAAGAGAGCAATGATTAATACAAAATCCAAGTGGCTAGGATATGTAAGATTTGATTAGTGGCTTATGAAAACCCTTAAACGTATATAGAGTTGGTGTGTAGGGGTTCTTTATGTAAGAGGTTGCCAACGGAAATGGCAAAGAAACTGCCTCCCAAATACATGGTCAAATAGATATTTGGATCAAACAGCAAACATCTATCCGGAACTCTTAATTTTCAATACTATGAATGGTCTTCAACAACTCTGCCCAACTTTGATTGATTGATTAATACTAACATTCGTCATATTTCATGTTACACTCCTATACCTATCCATTTTTGTATGTATTATTATATACGTGTAAATATGAGTTACATATAAAATAATCAACTGGACATGACGGTAAACGATTATTTGTAAATATATTTGTCGTTGTTATTTGAAAATGGTGATTACGGTATGTGATGAAGCTCTAAAACAAGATTGTATAGACATATGATACGTATGAAAAAGCTCTCAAAAATCTTAGCAGCCGTTAAAGAGATCTCCATCACTTTTATCGTCGATCAAGATAGCACCGAGTCTAAGAGAATATAGTGAGCCTCTAGAGCTATTATAAAATCGATCTCCAGGTACGCGGTACTATCGTCTTTTAGTATTGTTGTGCACTGGTGTTTTGGAGGTTTCGATGGCCAAGATCATGGTTTAGAATTGCTGAGGTGTGAGATCGAACAAAAACCGCCAGCAACTAAAGATTTATCAACCGAACACGCACACGAGCCGATCGAAGGTCTTGGAGCAACCCAGTAGGTGGGTTTGGGATCCAGGGGTGAAACGATAAGACGAGACCAGGGGCGGCTAATGCTGGGACGTCTCGGGAAAGCTAAGGGAGCAGCGCATATTTATTACTTTTTATATTGCCATTACTATTTTGTTTCCGTTCTGGATTGTAGTTTTTGGATTTCTAGCTGGACTCTTAGTATTGTTTTTCTATTCTCTGAAAGTGTGGGAAGAAGATGTCTGATCAGTTTGTGTCTACGATCAAAAGAAGGCTAGTTCTACGAATTCAAGAAAACTGGGTTAACTACAACGAACCCGGACAATATTCTAAAGCCCAAAATCTTTGGCCATACTATATAACCTTTGATTGATAGTAATACACTTCCTCACAATACCCGTTTTAAAAAAACAAGATTGTATAATGGGAAAAGAGAATCTAAGAAGTTGATTGAAAGTAAAAGGATAAAATACTAGACATGTAAATCATGAGAGAGAGAGGTCAAAGGTGACATATATATCTTGAACATGACTTACTTTTGTTGAACCTTCGTCACTAATTATAGATAAAATAGACGTGGCTTAATTAGAATGTTTATTAATTGATTGTCCTGTTAACATCTGCTTATGGTTAATTAGATAATCATGGTGGATTGGTGCATGCAGCGAAAGCGAGGTTAGTATGCAACATGAATGGTGGAGCATTTGACAAACGCCTACAGCCAATAACTAAGTTGTTTATTTTCATCAATTTTAACATTTATTTATTTATAATTTAAAGGTTCTCTTATTCTTTTTATACATACCAAGGGCGTGTTATGTGAGGGTGGGGACCAAAATAACCTAATTTAACATCTTAAATAAAAAAACAAAAAAGGAAGGATAGGCGTTGAAGAAATTCACTATTGAAATTAGAAATGGTATGGGCGATATTCAGTCATAATCGAAATAATAATCGAATTCGAATCGAAAAAAATATATTTTGATTATTCGGTTATTTTGAATAATTGTAAAAGTTATGTTTGATTTTGATTACTACAACTAGATATTTGAAATAACCAAATTAATCAAAATACCATTACGTTAGTTTAAAGTTATTTATACATAATAAGTATGTAATTATAAAAACTAAAATATTGTTGAAACAATTTGAATATGTCATAAATATATAATAAGCTCTTAATTTAAGTTATAATAAGTAAATAGTCTAAGAGACATTAGGGTTTTCTCCCTTTTCGCACTCCAGCCTCTATTTCTAAAGCTTCCATTTTCAATCCACTCTCATCCTCTTATGGCTTCCTCCTAGTCTTCTTCATCCACCACCAGGAATTATAGGCCCGGCCTCCTTGCAACCGTGGCAAAACCGTGCACAACCAGCACCTCACCTCTCCGCGTGCAGCTTTTCACCGCCAACAGCCTAGAATGGGGAATCGAGGATCCAAACGTCGCCGCCGGGAAAAAGGGCTTCTCTGCTCCTTGCTTTGCGGTGGAATCCTTTGCAGGACCCACCACATTCATCCCATGCTATCCGGTCACCAAAAAAGCGTGACTCGAACCAAATCCGGGAGCCCCAACCGCATGCATGGCCATCACATCGGCCTTAGACCACGGTGACACCTCTTCTCCCTCGACCGGCCCCTATGTCCGCTCCTACCCCTCCGGCGAGAGACACTCTCGAGGCCATCTCGGACCATCTGAGGGGATTTTCCTTGGAGGATGAAGACGACGAGGACGTTGTCTTCGTGGTCCGGCTTGAAGCTATTCCGACCATGTTTGATGGTCGGTACCAATTATCCTTGTTGAGCAGGTTAGTCGTCGGAACCACTTATATCTCGAAGACGCTGTGTGAGGTGATGCTGAGGCACTGGCAGGTCAATAACATGGAGGTGGATGTCCTCTCCAAGGACGTGGTCTCTTTCCGGTTTCCATCGGAGGCGATTCTCTTTCGGATCCGGCATAAAGGTTCGTGGACTTTCAGTGGGTACTTGTTGATTCTCCTCCCTCTTATGTCGTGCATGAAAATGGATAGTATCCCGTTCCAGTATATGGGGATCGGGGTCCGAGCATATAACATCCCGGGGGATGCCCAGAATGATTCCGTCCAATCCCTCCTTGAAAATACGTTAGGGAAAGAGGTGCACGAGGCCCCCATCCCAACTCCGAAGGCTTGGGATGATTTTCTGTGGTTCAGGGTTAATCTAAATGTGGACAGACCGCTTTGAAGGAAGATCCGGTTGCAATTCTCGGGCCATCGACAGGCTACTACGGTGGGGCTGCAATATGAATGGCTCCCGGGGTTGTGTAACCGATGTGGAAGACTCGCCCACTGGATTCAGGCGTGCACTGCTTAAATCCGGGGAGTTGGCCGAGAGGAGTACGTTTTTGGTGATTCTTTACGTGCTCAATTAGGGGTGGATATAGACAAATTGCTACAAACCCGGTGGGGACCACCACAATACCACCCGGAACCCCGGGTGGAGGACTTGCTAACGTCCCTTACTTTGGAACTGGAGCACCAGGAAAACTCAAGGATAAGACAACTCCTTCTGCCGTTGGGTTTTCCTGCTCTCCCAACCGAGGGAATGATGGACACATCGAAGACTGGTGACATGGCTAAGGAGGGTCCCGAGGGGACACCTCTATTTTTTCAGGGAATACCCACCATTTCCATTGGGACTCTCACATAGTCACTGCCGCCTTTTCTGGAAGGCCCCCATCAAATGATGACAATAGCTGCTCGGGGGGGGGGAGCAAAAGGAGCCTCGAGAGCTGGGAGGAGGTCTAGGGCGCCCAAGCGGATGAAGATGCAGAAGACTAAGACCATCGTCAAGTCGGGCCAGGTTTACAGTCGGACAACCTAGGCCAAGCTCAAGAGGGCTCTAGGAGCAACGGATCATCTGACATATCGCTTCCAACTCAGTGATGAGGAGGAGACTGAGGATGATTCGAATTTGGCGAGGGATGCAAAGCAGCCCCCCAGGCTCCATGAGGCTGTTTGGACACTGAGGGGTAGATGATTGGTGGCATACCCCTCATGACCCGGGACCGAGACAGACGATATTCTCTTAAGAGCACAAGACGGTCCAGATTATCTTTCCTGCTTTTATTTATTTATTTGTATTCAGTATTGTATTGGATTTTGGTTTTCTGTGGTTGTTTTCAATTATTTCAATTCTCAGCACAGGATATGACGCGTAAGGATAGTTTTTATTATCTAGAATGCAAATTATATTATTTCTACGGGTTCAAGACCACTGAGTGTCCTACGGAAGACTTCGACTTATTCTGTTCGCATAACTCTTTAATCCTACTTGTAAAGTTTCACGTACACTGATAATACAATTCCTCGTTTGTTCTTCAAAAAAACATTCGAGATGAATAATAATCATTTTTTCAAGTTAATGTAATTTCATTTGATAGTCATTATTCTTTTGGGATATCGGGTTGCACCAGTAGCTTAGTGAGACATGATGAATAGAAGGCAAGTAAATGAGGCCAAACCAGACGAGTTCATTTTATGTTAATTAATGTCAAAGAGCTACCCTATTAGTCGGAAATGTTTGCCCATAGATACATAATCCACCATGTGTACAAGCAACCATCCTATCATTTTTCAAGTCAACATCGTCATCCTATTTGTGACTTCACATTAATCGTTAATTTTTCGAATAAAATAAATTGATACTTATTCCTATATTTCAAAGATAAGTATGTTCTACAAAAAAAAAATATTTTAATTATTTATTTTTGCGTTTGTCAAATGTACAACTACTTTACTATTCATTATTTAGCAAAATGATTCCATCAAGATTATGAGAGACTAATCGCTAAACTACAGAAACTATTTAATGTACCCATTGTACCAAACTTATACAACAACGTAATAGATAATTCTATCATAAGTGCATGATTAATTAATTAAGAATCACGGCAAACATAATGTGTATTTTGAGCGGTTCTTTGGTTTTTATTTCTGTTTTATTTTTGGTTTCCATTCCTGCCTTAATTTTAAATTTTCCTTACCACAACCGTCTTTTATTATAGGACCGGTTTCTTTGTCTCAGAGTTTTTGGACCAGTCGTGACCGTTGTAATGACTCTTTTATAATCTTAATACAATTATCGTTTATTTTCAAATAATAATAATTAATGAATCACAAATTGAACAAAAAAATATCCTAAAAAAAATACTTAGGACGAAGAGAGGAAAGATAGACGTGGGCAGGTTGTGCATCCCCATCAACTCTCCCGAGGCCGGTCTTATAGTAATAATTACAAATATTGCCACTACTCGAGCTCTATTTAAAGTGACTAATTAAGCTCCACATAACCATACAAACATAGTCCAAAAATATGGCACTCAAATTGTTTTTGTCTCTAGTTTTGGTCGCACCCCTTTTCTTCGCATCATCTTCGTACGCTTACGACCCTCAAGACGTGAAGTCATGGTGCAGCAAAACTCCCCACCCCAAGCCATGCGAGTATTTTTTAACCCACAACCCTAGTCGCGCACCGATTAAAAAGGAGTCCGATTTCCTCAAAGTCTCCATGCAGCTCGCGCTCGACCGGGCCTTGCACGCCGAGGTGAACACCCGTTCACTCGGCGCCAAGTGCCGGTCGGCGCGCGAGAAGGCAGCATGGGAGGATTGTGTGAACCTCTACGAGTACACAATCCTCCGGCTGAACAAAACACTCGACCCCACCAAGTGCACCCACGACGACTCCCAGACGTGGCTCAGCACGGCCCTCACCAACCTCGAGACCTGCCGGACGGGGTTCCACGAGCTCGGCGTCCCCGACTACATCCTGCCGTTGATCTCGAACAACGTGTCGCAGTTGATCAGTAACACCCTGGCCATGAACAAGGCTGGGCCCTACTCGGCCCCGAGTTACAAAGACGGGTACCCGACGTGGGTCAATAATAAAGACAGGAAGCTGTTGCAATCCTCGTCTCCGGCGGCGTCGGCCAATGTCGTGGGGGCGCAGGATGGCTCCGGGAACTATAAGACCCTGGGGGCGGCGATCGCGGCGGCGGGGAAACGGTCGGGGAGTGGGAGGTACGTGATATATGTGAAGGCGGGGACGTACAAGGAGAATGTTGAGATAGGGAGCAAGGTGAAGAACATCATGTTGGTGGGTGATGGAATTGGGAAGACTATTATCACCGGAAGTAAAAGCGTAGGAGGTGGCGCTACAACCTTTAGATCGGCTACCGTCGGTAAGTCAAATATACGTACACATATTCAACTGCTCTATATTTACTACTTCTTTTTTTTGAAACTTATATTTACTACTTCTTGTGTACCTCGTATTATATTTTTAATATTAATTCGTAACTCATGTGGTAGTCCAAATAAATACTTTTTTACACGTAGTTCAATCATTTTCGCCACTCAAGTTTATAAATATCACATATCTTCTTATAAAAAGATAAATAAATTATTAAGAAAGTATTATAATTTTCTCTTTTACATATGATTTCGTACGAAAATATGTGTTGGCAACTATTTAGTGCTATTGCGTGTATAGTTTCCTGTGTTTAATTTCAAACCTTTTTTTTTTGTTTTTGAAAAAAAAAATACTTGTTCGTATCAGTTAAGTATCGTATAAATACAGTTTTAAATAAAGGCTAGCATCTAGAATGCTGTTCGTGGTATTAACTTGCATGTTTCATAATACGTGGAGAGAAGTTGATCTTGTAGAATAGACGGTCATGTCCCTTTCTTGGACTAAGCCGGGACGGATAAAACCCCAAAATTAGTGACTTTAAGTTTTTTTTTTCAGATAAGGTCAATAGATTGGGAGGAGAGATTGAAATATTTATATAAAAAATGTGTTGGAAGATAGAGACGTGTGTATGTAGTTTAGCACGTCAACAAGGAGATAAGTGACAAGATCATCAAGTAACGACTTTGAACACATCGAGGGACCAATTATATTCGTGTTTCTATACACACTTTGAAACGGTCCCTCTAACCACCTACTAATACATACATGCATGTTCGTTTAAATCGTTATTTTATAGCTTAAAAACCAAATAATTAATGAATACAAAACTGCAACATCGATCGTTGCTTGCAGCTGTATTAACATATATAATAAAATACATATGATAAAAAAACATTATGAAGTTGGTGAAACTTGGATTGACACGAATGTCATTGTTGGGTTCGAAAATCAGTGTTTTAAAAATCCCGATCAGATTTTATCTAAGCCCCATTTTTTTTATGATCAACCCGATTAACTTACTTAATCTTCAAATAATCTTCGTTTAATCCTCAAAAATCCCTGATCGCTCCACTATCGCCTAACAATTTTTAGAACCCTTTTCAGAATACCTTGGGTTGAATAACTTTGAAAAATATATTTCAATATTTATTGACAAATATATTATTAAAAATTACAGCTGCAGTGGGAGATGGGTTCATAGCAAGGGACTTGACGTTCAGGAACACGGCGGGGCCGCAGAACCACCAGGCGGTGGCTCTCCGGGCGGGGTGCGACCTGTCGGGGGTCTACAAGTGGAA
>JAYMTN010003319.1:0-10030 GCA_036897425.1 Erodium trifolium
ATTGGAGAGCTAGTGATATGAGTCATGGTATGGAGAAGAGAGAAAGCAAAAAAAACGTCATACCATGAGCTCATACAACTTGTGCCTGTGGTATAGCATTTGAGATGCTCTGACCCTTTTTTTTGAAATATAAATGTTGCTTATATATTATGTATCAACCAGTGAGCACATCTGGGAGCGACATTACTTTACCAAGACAAACTAATAAATTGTAACTACAAAATCAATGTTTCCTGACCCCATTGGGAACGTAATTAATAGGTTGGGGGCAAATTCAGATTGGTGTTTTAAGGATTGGCAGTCGGGGCAACCATCCCCTTCTCATTATACTGAATATGTAAATAATTTAATTCAAATTCCAGAAATATTAAGTACCCGATCATGGTCAGGTCGGAGCAACAAAATAAAATCGTAGGGCAGAAATGGACGTCAATATTATCATAAACAAAACTCTACTAGTGCGAATTCTAGAATAATTCCAACTGATAAATGGTTGAGTATGCACAATAGATGCTGATATTGGGATGCAACAGATTAATCAGGTACTTTCTCTATTTCATTCCCTCGGACGATATTAATAATGATCGATACATACATTGATCAAGGAAACAAGTCAACGTACCCAAACCATGACCAAATTACACTGTTCAGTTCAGATGCATTTTCAGAAAGGAAAAACAGAAAAGAAAGAAGCACCTCTCCATCCAGTCGGCCCCAAACCATCTACTTTGCTCCTAAACCTGATTAATGCACACACCATCAGTTCACCACATAAACTTGAACCAAAATGCCACCAAAACTTAACAGTACCTGAGATGCATGATGGCTTTGACAATGACAGAGGATGTTTTCTACCCTACTCCTGCCTAGGAACACCGTCAGTTTGTCGTCCATAAAAGTTTCTCCCGCCACGCCTCATGTTCCCCTGACCTCTCTCCCTGAATCTGCCTCCCATATTATGGGAACCACCTTCAATATTGCCTGATTTGCTATTGCTGTTATTGTATGGTCCAACTGGCTGGTACTCGTATTGGGAATTCTGCCTCTGCCTCTGCCTATCCCGGCTTGCAGGTAGATTATCTTGCCTGCCTGAGCTCCAATCTCCATGAGAATCATGCCCTCTACCAAAGCCACTATTTTGGTTCCTGTTCTTGTTGAAACCTGAAAAGGTGTGATGCTCATGCCGAATGTCTGTACTGGAAGAAGGTAGCTCCCTTGGACCAACAAGACCCTGGTTCGGGTGTCCCTTATTTGATGCCATCTTTTTTTCTCTCTCTGCCTCTTGATTGCCTACACTTGGTGTTTCTTCCACACGACTTTTCACAGGAACATGATGATCATGGTGAGCCTGGGGTATCATCACATCATTAGTCTCCAGATGCTGAGATGGAGTACTAGACTCCTTTTTCTTTCCCCTGGAAACCTTAGCATCAAAATTTCGACCATCACCATCAGGCTGGACACCTCGATCATTACTACCAGAAAATGATTGAGACTTGGGTTGCCAATGGGTTACTAAACGTTCCCCAGCACCACGACCATCTTGCGGTGCAGTTGAGTCTGTCTGGCTTATCTCAGGGGGCAAAGACCGATCACAAACTACAGTATCCCGACTATTTATTTTCTTGTGATCGATATCATGACTGTTTCCCATGCTCCTGTGTCCCTTAAATGGTTGGCGCTTTCCTCTTCCTGTAGCACCTTGATCTCTTACAACAGGAACTGAATCAGAGTTCTCAGGAATGTTCGATACATGACGGGCACTCCCTTCACCTAAGAGCTTTGGTTGCTCTTTCTCCAAGCTTTCCTCTACCTTCTTTGGTTGTTGATGTTCAACTGATCTATGAACATTCCTATTTGAGCGAGGAAGCCCATCTTGTACTCCTTGGATCCTGGTTGATTCAGATGCACCACGCTGGCGCCATGATCCATGTACTTTACCCTGCTTATTTTGCCTACCATCCACATTCCCATACTCCATGGTTAACCCAACTTTACCTGCTTCAGAATTAGCAGGATGCCTACCCACAGTTCCTTGAGAACCCAAATCTGCATTTTCAACAGCATCATCTGATGTAGCCTTACCGGATGTAGGTGCAGCAACCTCTTGTTGAACGGTTACTAGTTGTGCCAATTCTTTGGCTACAGGTTTAGGGACATATCGTTCAATTTCTGCCCTCCTGTTTTTTGCATAACTATTCTGCACTGAGTCCTTCACGGTGGAATTAATCGCCTCAACTACAGGTTTATCACTACCTTCATCAGCAACCTCTGTTGTGTTATGTGACCGGATAGGTGCCCAAACAACAGCATCACCAGTATGGAACTTCCCTGGGTTCCTTTGCAGTCTCCGTGAATTCTGAGACTTAGGTGGATTCACTCTAACATGGGATTCTTCATTTGACAAAGATGAATGCTGATTCAGTGACTTATCCACATCTTTTGAAGCCCCTAATGGCTGAAGCAAGTTCTCAGACTCTAAAAGCTTTGGCATATCATTATCAACAGAAATGTTTGCAGAATTTGTTTCTTTTCGTGCTGATGATGGCAAAGAAGCTGTAGATGAAACTGCCTCCAATTTGTGCTTGTTCTTTGCACTCTTATTTTTTCTTTTTTGGTGCATCAAGGACTCTGGCAAGCTTTGCTCAAAGCTCGGACCACTTCCGTCAGTAGCCACCTCAGCAGATATACTAGGGCCAACATGTGTATTGTCGTTGTCTTTCAATGTTTCACGTGCATTCCTAGAAGAGACCTTTTCAGTAGCACTCTTTTCTGGACGCATACTCGGCTTTTGTCTAAAGCCCGCATGTTTCTTCTTAGAGATGCCCCCATCAGGAACCTCAGAAGTATTTTTATAAGCATCAGCGGAATGAGCATCCCTTTGTGAGTGTACAGAGAGGTTCTGCACCACTTGTGTAGGAGCACACTCTGGTGTCACCAGTACTGGTTCACTGGAAGAAATTGTGGAACTCTCAGCTCTATTGGTGTTGCACTCACTAATTTGAGAACCTAAGTTTGGGCGGGAAGTTGAGTTCGGTACTTCAAATTCGCCAATAACTATCACTGACCCAGCCAACGGAGGCCCTTTGCTACCCGAAAACTCCACTGTTTGTGAGCGCCTGTTCAACTCTTCCAATTTAGCACGAGCATTAGCCTTCTGCCTACTTATCCGCTCTTCCTCCTCCTTTTGCCGTTGCTTAAGACGTTGTTGGGCTTCCTCTTTCATCTTAGCACGCTGATGATTGAATCCAAAAATATGTAAAGCATCAAATTCACACACACAGAAACACAACTACTAATATGTGAATAAAAGAATAGCATGCCACCTATACCTGGGGATCATTTGGATCAAACGTGGGCACTCCAATTTGTCTTTCATCCTTCATTTGAGGATATGCCCCAGAGTTCTCAGAAGCCAACATAGGTGCCTGGTGGTCTTGCACACTACCAATAGAAGTTCCAGCCTGTACAGCTGATACCCTATTTGGATAGTTTAAGACTGGAGATCTCTTCTGCAACTCATCACCCTCTTGGCCATTGATTCTTCCTTTACCACGATGATCAGACCTACCTTGCATGCCATGAGATCTCCTATGGATCGGCATATCAGAAATTCCCATACATCAGAAACAATAGAAACATAGTGAATGTGAGTATTTGAGACAAACCTGGAGTTGGTGACTCCACTGCCATTTGTAGATTCAAGATTTCTATCCCCAGTGGAAACAACCCCATCACTGGGGGGAGTAGAGATCCTTTGGGAATGACTTCTTTCATTATATACTTCATTAGCAGCATTCATGTGATCATCCCTGGTGTAAACAGATGAAACTTCATGCCGAGCATCCCGGGCTTTAGCATTTAAACCCTCAATTTTCTGAATCAGACTAGATTCTTTTGGAGCTGATAGAAGAGGCTGCTGAGATTCTGGAAAAGAAGAGGCAGCAGGTTCCAATTTCTTTACTGAAATGTCATCAACTGCAATCTTATTCACCACATTCTCATGTGAGTTTATTTTGGTACGCACAGAAGAACGGCTTCCTCTACTGTCAGAAGTCTGATATGAACCTTCTTTTCCAATAGCTGTCTTTCTTGCACTGATCCCTTCATTTTTGTGATCTGCTCCCCGTTCAATCTCTTCTAATGTTCTTAGCTGCTCACCTTTCTCATTACAAGTTGCAGTGCTAGTCACATTGCTCTCCCTCTTCTGATCTTTTTTTCCATCCAATCCATCACGCTGCTTCAGAAGAACTTTATACGGTCCTCGTGTATCATGAGGATGACCATCATGTTCTGGAACGAATGCTTTGCCAGTAGAACCAGATCTGGCATGGTGGTTACCAGGATCATGACCATTTTGGGCGGAGTACCTATTATAGACAGCAGGACCAGCTCCCATTCCCATAAATGGCATATCTCGTTCATTGGAATTGCAGTACCCCATTGGAGGGCCAAAATAGCCATCATACGGCACTGGACCTGGGTAAAAACCAGGCCTCATTGGAATACCTGGTCGTACATAAGCATCAGGCATGTGGGGTCTATACATGTCTCCATTGTTTGGGCGGTGCCCTCTTGGTCCAGCTCCTGGTGGAGGAACAGGTTGTGGGTTTGTAAGTGCAGCACCAGGCATCTGAGGATGAAAATAAGGAAATGGTTCCATAGGAAAGCCACCAGGAGGAACTTGATTGCCATATGGTGGAGCTCCTGGCGGTCCTCTATACCAAACACCACCTGGTGGATTGTTAACTGGGGGGCCTCGCCATGCTTCAGAATGGTGAGGGCGAATGTTGGAATTAGGGTAGGGTTGGGGATCACCATGCCACCTCTCCACACCTGGCTTCATTCCATCTTCTCCATACACAGGATTCTCCCTTTTCCAAGAATCTGCATTGTCACTCATCACATTTGCACTTACAGAAGATTCCCCTGACATTAAGGAACCACACATACACCGCTTATCAGTAAAAAGAAATGGCAGAGTTCAGTAGAAACAGGGGAAATGGCAATACAGAAACGAATGCAACGCCATGTTAAAAACATAAAATTGGAATCTTATACACAAACCATCTATGAACAAGGCATTCCTCTCTTTTGCAGGTGCTACTCCACTAGAAGATGACGAACCAGGCCGGTCATGAGAACCGTGATCTGTTATTACAGTTAATTAAGAAGTCAAAGAATTCTTAATTAAAAGGCAGTGCAAAAATAAAAATAAGTTATACAAACTAATTACCAATATAGGCTAATAGCACTTAGTACAAGACTATGACCAAGTAAGATCAACTACTTGATACAAAACTCATAATTTCTTCAAAGCTTCAACGCAAAAATGGTCGAATAAATACATAAGATTATTCTGAAAGCGAGAACAGTTCTTCAAACACAATTTTCTTATGTCAAACACATAACATTTTGACCGATGTAGATAGCATCTCAAAGGTTTAGATAGGTTAAGACATGAAGATTGGTTTTCGTACATCAAGAAAGACTATCAGAACACCAAAAGCAACTAACACTAAAAATTTAACTCGGAATACTACCAAGAACTAGATTAACGAACCCCATCCAACGGTACGGAGTAGTAGCACGTGAAATATGCAGCTATGAATCCCACACAGATGCAGCTACTCTAAACAATATTAAGCACCTATAATTCTCTTCCTCTAGCCTAATGAAAACAGCAGAGTATCTAATCCTCCGCAATTTTCATTCATTAACAGGAAATGAAGCCAATAAAGAACGGGTACCAAACAACCAAAATATAGGAAAATAATATATTATGCTGCACCTCTTGAGGAAGTGTCCTAACCAGATAAAATAATAGATGAAGCCAATCAAAGGTCTTCCCAGCAAAAAGAAGACGAGAGCAGCAACATTTTATGAGCAGTGCACAAATAAATAAAAACTATCATACTCCAAATCACAACTACAGCACTTAGATATGAGGAAATTTATGCGTGCATATGTATATAAAAGCATGGAACCTTGGGACTCAATGTTCTTCTCAGAAATGTCCTTTTCTGCACCAAGCGTTGGAAAATCTCCAGAAGCCAGAGAAAACCCGTCATTTTTTGATGATATCACTCCCTGCATGTATAACATTAAATAACTAATACAAGATAGAAGACTTAGCATTGACCAGTGGGAAATTGAAATTATTTTGTAGGCACGGGTAGGTACTTACCAGTTTTTCGGCAGTCCCTGTGGCACCCCATGCCCCAGAATTCTCAGTGACAGATTCAGCAAAACGGGATAAGTGTGAGCTACCAGGTCTAGTTTCTGCACTACGGGGACGCAGAGATGTCAGTGTGGTTCGATTTGATGTTACTATCCCAGAAGCTGATGACGGCCTGGAATTCTGCCCCCATGCATTATTAACTGACTCATAAGTTCTATCGCTACTAGCAGTTGATGGCCGAGTGCCACTCCCACCAGATGATGGACGGCCACTTAGATGGCTTGGTGAACCGCCACCACCATCTGTATTTGGAGAAGGTGTAGATGAACCCCATGGATTTGATGCAGTAGATGATGATTTACTGCCCCAACTAAGGGTACCCCTGATATGTGTAAAAACAACTTTAGAGACTAAGTCGAGCAATATATAAGGCATGCATAGGATAATCAGGAGGTAAACAAATAGCAAAATAGAAAGTTCAGGACGATACAAGTGAAACAAGAATGCAGTGGCAAAAGAGAGAGAAATGGAAATCTTACTTGGGAACAATTTCAGCATTTGGATCCAGACCTTGATTTTCTAACCTTGAAACGACAGACAGATGACATGAAATCTCAGAAGACATACAAGCACCAAAGTAAACTTGAACTGTAACTGATTCAAAAGAAAGGAAAATACCTTTGGCTAGGTAAATTAATAGGTTTTGGGACAACTACTTTCCCTATAACAGTCATGCCGCCTCTTCTGCCAGAAGAAGCCCACCTATAAACAATATACACGGTTACACAACTTTTAAATACAGTATAATTGTACAAGAACTTCTTAGTTCTGAAAAGGTGGGGTAACTTGGCATTTAAAATAGTCAATGTTAGATGCTTTTTCATGCTTATACCTCAACACCCCAAACTAATCCCACTTAAGTCCACAAACATAACTGATGTAGCATATAGGATAATCTGGAAGCCCATATTAAAAGAATAATATAACAGAGTAGAGTTATCAGTTCAAGTTGTCATGACCCTAAAGCAAGGGTACAGAACATTAAAGATAGTACGTAGGATGCTGAAGGAAAAATATGGCATTTTACCGGCGCTCTCCAGTTGACATGCTTGACTTCATAATTCAACTGTAATTTCAAGGTCATTCAAACAACCTTTAGCAAATTCAGCTGCAGTGACAAGAAAACAATGAAAATGAGGGATTCAACACCTGAGAATGTACTGACAATTTCTTAGAAAGAATTATGAAAAGGCAGAATAATCCATGTGAAATGCAATTCCTATTCCTCTATTTAATATACGAAAAACTATACCAGCCACAAAAATAACAATCAATCTCATTTGTGCAACTCTTGCTTTACGAAACAGGACAAGATAGCCAGTTGCGCAAAAAGATAACTTTTGTCATATGTGGATGGGTGAGAGGAATCAACAAATATCTTAAGCAAGTCATAGGAAATAATGATTTGCTAACATGTTTGATACAAGATCCAAATACCCAGAGAGATTATAAAATTGAATTATAATCCGTGCTAAAAGTCTTATACGCCCAATGTAGATATCTAGTCAACCAAATTTGGTTGATCTGTATCCTCCTTCAGAATGTTTTATTCCAGTAAGAGAAACTCAAAACTATACAAGCATTCCCTACACAATGGAAACTCAGTACAAATCAATGCTCGCATCATGCCATTCTGACTCAGTGAAATGCCATCTGCCCTGTCACCCTTAACTATATATATCATGTCACTCCTTAATACACGTAAAACTAGTCGTCCCCCAATTAAGACCTGAGCCTTGCATACAGTTATAGTACCAAATAGCCAGACCATCTAAATGACTGTTTTGTCTAGCCAATCATCCATCTCAGAACTAGCACTCCAACCGTGCACATTTTATAAGCATGCACATAGCTAGTAACAAATAGCCAGACCATCTAAATGACTGGTTTGTATAGCCAATCATCCATCCCAGTACTACCACTCCAACTGAGCACATTTTATAAGCCATGCACATATATAGCAACAAATAGCCAGGCCATCTAAATGACTGTTTTGTATAGCCAATCATTCATCCCAGTACTAGCACTCCAACCGTGCACATTTTATAAGCATGCACATTGATCCCTTAGCTCTCATATCACACAAGACAGAATTCTTATTACAGTTTCCAAGTAAAACTTTTCCAATCACAACAAAACCCAATATTTGAAACTAAATAAAGACCTTGACCTCACCCTTCCAAATCCACTCTTTAAATAACCTTATGAAGAATTAAGCATATGGTTGCAAATATTTTTTATTATTGAAGTTTCTCACTGACTGGATCAACAACTCTCAATTCCTGTCACTTAGAAAAAACTTCACTATCCAAATTAATTAATTTAGATTCTCAAGCAAAGATAAAATACATTTCCAAACTGGGGATGCTACTCCACTGCCAAATTTTTGTTCAATCATCTATAAAATATCCGTCCCAGTATTGATCACTGAATAAACCTTAAAGAGCCTTCCAAATTGCTGCCACTAGATAACTCATAAAACCCAATTACAGTAACAATCAAGCAACAACAAAAACAATTTTAAGAATATGCAATGATGCACCACCCTGCACTCCCCCAACAGAACAGCAATATATTAAGCACAGCAACAGCATGATTTTTCCAACCAATAGCCCCCAATTGCTCAGTTAATCAAACACATTCCTCATAACGCATTTACATATAACTAAATTCGAAGATGCAAAATTGATCGAACTTATTTTCGTTTTGCAGTTAATTATTCTTTATGTTTGTTTCTTCCTTACAATCTCTCGGCAGCCAGTCAGAAACGAACAGATGATTAAAAACAAATACAGTTGAGACGAAACTCGACAGTGTAAATGGCTTGCCTGAGAAGGAGATGGGTTACAACGTGCTCGACGAAACCCTAAAGAGATTTTAAAAGAGAAACAGAATCGATACACGAACGGGAGCGAAACCTGGAGATACTAGAGGAGAGAGATCCGTGTGCCCGTGAAGCGATTGTGCACTGTTCTTCTTTTCCAGATCGAAGAAGGACAAAAGGAGAAAATAGAGCTAAGGAAGAAGAAGCGAGCGATTGGACCTGTTTGTAAAAACTAGTTTATGTAAAAAGTAAATAATAACAAATATAATTATTTTTTTCAAAACGACGTAAGACCTTCTACGGTCGGTTTAATCCCAGTCTAATTAGGCAATTTTGTAGGGAAATCATAAGGGAATCCACGCCGATTCGGTGGTCTATTTGTTTAGCTATCGCTGTGGAAATAGACTGCATCCGTCTATTCCTAGTCTAATGTCCTTGGAATAAATCGAATTTTTGTGAAAAAATAACATTGTTAAAAAAACGTTAGGCAAGCTGATCCGAAGCATATTATTATTTACTCCTCATGTATTCCAGTTACACCTCCGAAACGAATTACAAGCTGTTGCCTCTCGGAAACGGTCATAGATTCCATCCAGAGGGATTATACAAAACCGACGCATACTTGCTATTTCTCGAAACATTTAAATGGAAGTACAACATACTATGATCTACTTGCTATCGTCTCGGACTGTGATAATGGGTCTAGGGGTGTAATATGACGACACGCCTTCAAATTTTATTCTCGGTATTCCATAATCAAAGATGACAAGTGACGTGGAAGCGGTAGTGTCATTGCTCCAAGAACATAGCAAGTATTGTCACGTGACCGTGTCGAAGATACATTAACGTGACATACTTGCAATGTTTTTGGAGCAATGACAATACCGCTTCCACGCCACTCGTCATCTTTAATTATGGAAAAATAAGGTACAATTTGAAGCCGTGACCGCACATTACACCTTCAA
>JAYMTN010003320.1:0-10030 GCA_036897425.1 Erodium trifolium
ACAGTCGTTCTAACACAAGCCTAACATAAAGGTCGCCTTGCCATACCCTTCCATATCTCTCGGGCAACTATGCTTCTCGAGGATCAATATAATGTGTAATCAGTTGTGAAGAAGAGGATAACATTATATAAGAGGCGAGCATATGAGAGCTACATAAATACGTAATACCTTTAATTCATGCACCATTTTCTATGTAGTAACTCCTACAATCGTTTGCGGAAAAGATTCAGAAGATGTTCATGACTATATGAAAGTAAGTGTCGTGATTTTTTGCTTAACACATACTGCATGACTAGTTATTTGTATGGGTTCAATGGCTTTATATAAGTTAGACATATGAGTGCTAAACATAACTTTACATAAGTTAGACATAGGAGTGCTAAACATACATTTTTCTTGAAACCTAACATAGAGGGAAATGCCCAAATCTAACAAGCACAAGTTAAGGTAACTATTGTGCGCTTCTTTATGGAGAACCATATCATAACATTAGAACATGAACAAACGCTCGCTCTACCAGTACCAATGATGTAATGAGCTGAGGAAGTTACACACACCTATATTCTAAAAAAATACCAAGTATCAATCGTTTCATATGACGCCTATCTTCTTGAAGACAAATTAGGATCAAGATTTTGTTCTCAACCCTAAAGTGTCCAACATAAAGAAAAAAGTCTTTAACATACGAACTAGGGTTGAAAGCACCTATCTTTTATCTATTAAGGATATCAAATCACAAAGCCCCTATCATTCAACTATTTAAAGAGTTCACATAACATGCATGATGTTAACCCTAGCTATATGGTGTTTTGTTGTACAAGGTCTAATCCATCCAATGACTTTATATCTTGCTAAATTATCCATTGATAAGTGTTATGGTCAATATACATAGAATTGAAAGTAATATAGTGTACACATATAATCTTGAAAAATATTATGGACAAGCATATGAACCTAATGCTTATCTGTACAATATTTGTTCATTATTTTAACAAAAGACTATTGATAATACTAAAACCTTTTGATTTATTTCTTATATTTTATTCTAATGTCTCAATCGACCACACCCTTAAATGTCTTCTAAAGAGCTTACCTTCATCCCGTAGGTTGAACAATTCCTTGTAGCGCTAGTATGCACGCATTTCTCACTTAAAGATTATATCATTCAGCATACAACCACTCTGTGTTGCAACATTATCCGTTTGAGTGTTTTGTGCGCAAGCACCTTTTCCTTCTTCTCTTGCTTACTACTAGGATTGCACTAACATAGGTTAAGCGATGATATTTCAAACAACAAAACCAATAACAAAAGCACTTGCTCTCTCTAATTTCTTCGCTCAACCATCTCTTCTTTCTTGTCACTGTTCTCATTGCTCACACACTCTTACTCAACTCCTTAATTTAGCCCGTATTTTCCCGATTCTTTTTCTTAAGAAAGTTACTTACAATTACCCATCAGTAACCAATAACTCCCCGACAACTAAGAACATCCTTTAAACTACCTTTAAAGTCGATCATTGTGCATACTAAATGTCTCTTCGTTCTACACAAAATGACAACTCTACCCCTAAAGCTTTTTAAGTAACTTTTTTACTATATGTAATTGAAAAACAATAAAAAAACTTAAGAAAAAAGAGTAGGAGCCTTCTTAAGCACAACTTCATTTATGGTGTACAAGTCAAGGTACCATATCTAATAAGCACGACTGTTTCAATATCGAGCCATCTTCCCATATCTAGTAGCCAACGCCTGTTCCAATATCGAGCCATCGACGGTGAAACCGATACATTTGTTTGATAAGGTAGCCAAAGATTGTAACTAGAATCCCTCATAACTTTGCAACTCCAACCCTTCCTTTATAAGAAAAGCTTGCATTATCTCCATATTTTAGTTACTACTTTCCCGAACATTCCAGTGCACTGACACACTTCCTCGTTGTCGCTTTTATTAGTGTTGGTTAGAATGCATCAAAAGACTCGCATGAGAATGGAACACCAAATTCAATCAATTATAAGAAAAACGAAGGACGTTGAGAGTTTTCTCATTAATCGGCATCCAAAATCCCCCAACTATATACAAATTCAGACCATAACATATCTTGTAAAAGAAATGTTCCTCAAAAGAATGTCTAAATGTTCCTTAACTTTATATAGCAAGGACTCACTTATTTCCTACGTGGAAAGAACATGATTCGCATTTGCTTCCGTCTCGACCACTAAGGAATGAAAGAAATAAAGCCTGTAATAACCATGGGAAATAGGAAATACAGGAAACCACCTACTGATGTTAAAATGTGATCTTGACAACAAAATTTCCCAAAAGTCAAGACAATTATATGGAATAGATATATTTAGCTCCGAAAACATACATTCCATTAATCGTATACACTAATAATTAGAGGATTAAGTCCAGGTCAAATGCTCTTAGTGCTTCTGCAGACATCTACAATTCAAGATTTCCATTGGATCTTGAATGATCTAGCATATTACTTTCGCACTTGTCTCCCTAAAGAAAGGCGATTTGGCCTTAAGAAGACCATGTTCAGCTACCCTCAAGGTAAACATGACAAGTTTTCAAAAGCCAAAATTGTAACACCCCTTAATTGTAACACTATCACTTCTCCATCTTCACTTGCATTATAATATCTCCCATTATAAATATTTCTAGTCCCCCCTTATTAGTTTTGCTTTTGAGGACACATGAGAGCTCCCAACGAAGATGATAAGAATCCTACATTAATTCGACTCTCAACACTATATACCACTATATTCGGTTCAATGTCATGACAAATTACCAAACAAATAAAACATTATTCCCTAACTGACCAAACTCACTGTTACATAATATACGACTCAAAACAAGCTACTTATGCTTGATTAAATTATACAACACAATCATCTTATGGCACCCTCCTACTCATGATGAGTTGTAAGGTTATATCAAAATAAGTCTTGTCTTATCTCAATAAATCATGTCGATGAAAACTTCATCCATTGCTTCCCAAATTATGATTTCATAATTATTAAATCCTTCAACTATATGTTAAATGTTTAACAACCCAACATCATGACGCTTTCCTTTCCAACCATCACTATAGAGTGACATACTAAAAATCATGAATAGGCTTGTGTTGTAGTCTTGGATTCGTGTCATGGAACCCGAGTACGAGCTCGTTATAAAGGGAACTAAAATACCTTCGGAGAGACCAAAATTCTTTATTATTCAAGTCCGCTTTATTCATAATACCTCTCTGGTATATATATCCAAGAGGTTGCCTAAAACTCAATTCCTAACATTAATTGCTCCTTACCCAATAATTCCCAAATCCTAATACAACTTGACTACCAAGAAATAATAAAAGAAAACTTATTAAAAGTCCAAAATCCTAAGTATTGGGCAGCAGCTACGCAGCAACTTTGGTGGCTTTATCCCACTCCGTTACGGTCCGTAAGGCCCTTAACAGCTTGGTGGAAAACAATCTTTAGAAAAACACGGGGAGTAAAAAATGTCAAAAACAAGTGAAAATCTGATTTCCATTAGCTACATGCGGAACTATCTTAAGGTATATATGGAAAATGTATCTGACTAGAATCTAATTTCCGTTAGTAGTAAAATATAATATCCAATTCATGACATTACTTCTCCACGCTTTTTCTTAAGCGATTTTTTTCCTTTCTAACAATTCTTAATGACACTTCCTAACACTAAAATTTCTTCAATTCTTCCTCCTAAGTTACTCTTATCAAGTCATATGCGATTGGAAAGTGTTGAAACATGAATCCACATCGACTAAATATAAGAATAAAGAACTATTTAAAGACTAGAGTCAAACACAATAACAAGGTTGACCTTTTAGTTGTGGAAGCCTGACCCGATATAAGTGACCCGTTTTGAACAAAATTTACATGGTATCTATGTCCAGTCCTGCTATTGCCCACGTGTAAATGTTCAATCCTACACGTGAGGGGATGTTGAAGCCGAACCACATCGGGAAAAATATAAGAATAAAGAGCTACTTATAAAAGTTAAGACTACACCCAACTAGCAAGGTTGACTTTTTAGTTATGGAAGCTCGACCCGATATAAGCGACCTGCTTTAAAAAATTACAAAAAGAAACACGTAACTCTACAAGAAACTTAAATTGTGACAAGATGTTACTGTTGAATTGAGTATCCCACATCGAAATTGTGTAGATAAATTAACCCCTTATATACATCTTGGTGCCTCCACCCACGACGTATTTGTCACCTCCATCCCATGGTCTCCGGCCCATATTCAATTCGTCCATACACTATCATTGTGGGACTTATACTTCAACAATGACTCTTATCATGTCATAACGGTTGGAAAGAAACACGACAACTCTACAAAAAAACCTTAACTATGACAAGATTTTGCACATGTGAAAGCTCTTACATAAGTTTTTCCATATTTTCCAAAATGGAAAACGTAAGGCCACTTTTCAGTTAAGGGCAACAAATATCCCGACTTTCCAATACTTGGTTGAAAATGGAACGGTTACATAACTAGACCATCCTTGCCAACAAAATTAAAAATAAAATTCACGCAAAATATTATATCCTATGACTGAACCTAATGCCAGACCAAAATTTGAGTTTGCAATCTACCAAAGTTTTAGGTCCTAGAAAGACTCAAGGAACATACCATGAATACAAGATTGATAGAAGAGATCGATGTCCCTATTAGTGGTTTGTTAATATACTAAAAACGCACTATAAAGCAACATGACACGCTAACTTACTTGCTATGTTTTAAACTACCACAAGCATGCCCAAGGAAACTCTTGGACTTGTGATATTCAAACCAAACCTTAACCAAAAATCAATTGTTTAAACCCAAACACTCTGGATTCAATTTCTCTGGAACTTAAGATTATGAACACAAATAACGTGAATAATATGCATCTTTCAATAAGTTGATCAATTAGGCATGGTCATAATTAATTGATTTATCAATAGTTTTATTCTTGAGCAAGGCACCGCATTAGTCACCGTGCTCAAATCTCACTCATGAGAGATGAACATTGTAACTTTTGTTCTCCTTTCTGTACTACACACTACACGTCCCCACGTTCACAAGTTAAAACGCCTACTATTCTGAATGATCTTTAGAAGAAGAGACTTCTATAAGGAGAGTACCCATAAGGAAATGCAAACCTAAATGGGCACCTAGAGCCCTAATTACACTTCGAGTTCCCTCACAAGGGTTCAATACACAATATGCCCTTTCGTCCACAATATGCCCTTTCGTGTTAAATGTGCAATGTTGCCTGATTGCAAATATGAATAGAGTAACCGCTACAACATGAGCTCTTGAAGTATCTATTTCAACTTTAGGAGGTCAGATTCTTAACCATTACACATCACCTTACGTAACGACCTTGCTTTGTACTTCACCTACAAATTAGATTGGCTCCTCGACACCTTGTGACCATACCTCGCTTTTTTACTTCTCTTAGATATTGTATTCCTTAAAGAGTAGCTGACAGATTGGTCGTATGATTTTTCCTAATATTCTAAAGATCATTTTCCATTTGTGCTAGATTATTATATTTCTGAACTGGTCTACATACACTTCAGGTATATCCATATTTTAACAATCCCTCCAAGCTTATATGGCACGCCTCACATGATTGAGGCCCTAATGAGGCTAACACCTCCGTGCTGGGGTTATGCCGAAATTTGGATCGTTCTATTTGGAGGCCACGTTTTGTTTAGTATCAGGTTATTTTCGGGCTTTTTAAAATGATTTGTCTGGGTCCTTTATGGTTTGTCCAAGGATTGGGCTTATCTTGCATAACATCTTGTTATCCCTAAGCCTTTTCTATCGGTTCTTTTTAAATGATTTCATTAGCCTTCTATAGTTCTTAAAACAATAAACAAAATCCTAGGAGCCAAGGTGACAAAAAAGGTACTGATGTTTCCTCAACTAAGTCTATTACCCTCTCATCAGTTAAAACCCTATTTGAATTAAGGCTACGTTCACAAAACGTACAACTTCTAATTGGATGAATTTTGCAACTGTTATGCATTTATGTTTTGTTCAAACTAGATTGTGTGATATTCTGTAAATTTGTTAATTTATTATTGACACTTCCATTAAACTAGATAGTTTGACATTTTGTGAGTATGTTTTTATATCATTGACGCTTTGCAACTATTTTGTTACTGACGCTAACACTATGAGATCAAAGGAAAACCCCTGTTCGTGATTCAGCCTCAGGATATCAAATTGTCCTCTTCAGCCATTACAGGCTATTCTTATCTTACGAGTTCCATCTTCTCCCCTATTGTTGCTTTAAGTTACCATGTGCATTAAGTTTGCTATAGACTTCATGATGAACACCCATACTGATTTTCTTTCAATCCCTGGAATGTTACCATGCTTCAACTTCATGACCTAATATCATGAAGTTTTTACTTTCATGAGCTTTTCTTTTAATCCCTGGAATATAACATTCCTAGTAACTTATTTTGTCAATATAATTTGAGTTACTTGATTTTCCCTTTTTTCTCTATGTTTGAACCAAAACCATGGGCTGAACCTTACCATCAGACAAAGAATAGGACTTAGCACATTCTGTTTATAGAGAACTCCCAGTAGGGAATTTTATTTCTCTGTCAAAACCTCTAATAAGCAGAACATCATGTGTTCAGGCTTAAGTTGCTATTACTCTACACCGAGATTGGCCTGTTTGGTGTAATTGTTGACTCTTGTATATCTTCAGGACTTGATTGCCTATCCAACTGGATTTGATCTTATAGATTTTGCTTGACCTCTCATAAACCTAAGTTGTGCTTGGTCCGTATTACATAATAAATGGACTGTTCTACACGACATCATAAATTTTGCATCGCATGTACAGAATATGTTGCTAGCTTCTACCATGTTTCTACTCCTAACTGTTAGCGTTCCACAGATTTTCAAATGGTTACTGTGGAAATCTTTACGCAATTCATTTTTTCCCAACTCCATCGAATAAGGATGATATTCTATCCTCAACTCCCTCAATTATATTCCAGCCTATCTAAACATAGAAACAAGGGCGATACCTCCTTTTTACTTCTCATCAAGATTCTGTCTTCTTGTTTTGGCTTGCTAGATATTTTGTATACTTCTGCCTACAGAATGTTGTTGTCCATATACAACTACTATAGACAGCTCATGGTAGATTCTCCTTAGTAATATCATTCGTTCACTGAACTATATATTACTCACCCTGCTTCTTGTTCTGGTAAATTTTCTGGTTTGAGCATCTTAATCTAGTTTTCTCATTTGACTAAGTTAGTGTCATTGTTCAGGTTGGTCAGTATCCTAGAACGTTACCAGTCTTATTGTGAAGAACCAAAATCCTCTACAAATGAAGCTGAGGTAAGCTTGGCTACACTTGGTAAAGACTTACCCATACAAAAAACACCCTCAATTTACCATATTCACAAAGCAACTTGAAACTCCATTGGAGAAAGAATTGTGTTTGATGAGTTCTGATGTGGTTGAAATAATTGTTGTACTCATAAACAGTTAATTACTAAAGCATATCCTTCCTACAGGTATATCATTCTGAGAAAGTGAACCTAAGGTCTCATACAGAGCTTTTAAACACGGTTCAAAGGCATGTTATCTTACTTGCTACACAACATCTTACAGCTAGACATCTTCCTAAAAAATCATAATATATGTTATGCTATATGGTATGTACATGATTTGCAGACAACTTGAGCCAAATGCTGAGCAAATGAGTGTTACTGACCTTGTGCATCTAGAAGAACAGTTTAATGCTGCTCTGTCAAGGACCAAGTTCAGAAAGGTCACATCTGTACAGATTTTTAATGATCATTTTACATTTACTTAGCCATGCAGAACAGTTTAGTTTTCACATATGGCATAATACATTTACATGGCCATATGGTTTGGTTGCCTGCATTTAAGCTTCCATTTATGATTTATTAACAATCCAACTTTCCCCCATGATCTCCCTAGTTATCTGCTCATAATGGATCTCTGCATATTTCTACAGAACCTAGTTGATCCTACAACACCTAATCTGCATCATCTAGAAGTGTCATGTACTATGTCTTATCATCTAGAAGTTGCATGTTCTGTTACCTAAGGACCATTTAGAAACGTATGATAAAACTTACTAATAAACTTCCTCAATTATTCTTGTACAGACACAACTTATGCTGGAGTCTGTAGAAGCCCTACATGAAAAGGTACCTATACTCATCTCCCATGATACACAGTTTATTCAAAGGTGAAGATACCTAAATAGACAATAAACCCTGTTATACAAAACGTAGAAGTACTATTTTAAAAAAAATAGTAATTTAGTATCTAGTTCCTTTGTCTAGTAAATATGATAAGAAAACTTGAAAGCTTCTCTGATACTTTGCCAAAGTTCTGGTTTTTCTCAAGTTCCAAACTTTAAATTCTGTTGAATTTCTGTCTCCTAAGCTATTAGTGAAGCATGCGTAGTAGTAGTCGACGTGAAAAGACATTAACTAAACTAGAACATATATTGACAAATGACAAGCTCAAAAAAGCAAAGAAGTAATAAAGGGAATATATATAGTATGCACTGGAATTTGTAAGGCAGAATTCATATCTCCTCTTATTGTGACAGGAAAAGATGCTGAGCGAGGAAAACAAGCTTCTTGAAAAACAGGTAATTCATTCAATAGGGAAATTCAGGTATATGTACAGCTGGGAAATGATATCAATACTTGGATGGCCAAATTATACTTACAGATTGCAGAGATAAAAAACAAGCCTGCTGTCCCATGGTGGAAATAGAGAAGAATAGCTTTTTGTCCAACCTGCAAACTTCCACAGCCAATGCTTCACTTGCCATAGTTGCTGTATATTGTATGTACTTTATCTATCCTACAGAAGCCGAAACTAGTAAAATATCAGGACAACATTTGCAAGAGCATGACAGTGTTATGTTGTGGAACAGATTGGACACTACAAGGTTCAAGTTCACTTGTGATATATAAACTAGGCGAATAATGTTTTGGATGTTCTCTGTAGCAGGTTCCTAAAACTCCCAACTATTCTGTTTATATTTGTGGCTCTGCCCGTATGTAGGATTGTTTATAAGTACTTGGGTCCGAACTTTGTGTAACTTAATCTCTGTTATCGGGATGGTTCTGTGTGATATGTTATCAGGATGTTCAAGCTATGCTGATGCCAACTACAGGTGGTTGATTAGTCGTATCTTTTTTGATGGTATGTTTTGCAGCTTACATTAATATGCATAATGAATCATCAAAACCAATTACGGAACTACAGGTTTGGAATCCCTACAGTGTAAATGAGTATTAGGAACTAGTGATTGGATGTATATACATACTTGTCGAATGCATGCAGATCGAAAAGAAACCCAGAAAGCTTCAAGTTGTAAACCGATCAGTGCAGAGGAGGCAAGGAAGCGTTTGACAAATGTGTAGTGAAGAAACTCAAGGAAGAAGAAGCACCGCTTGCAAGCTTGTTTTAGGAATACTAGTAAACAAAATAAATAATAAGTGGGATTAGAAGAAGACACGTGCCGTAGTAGGCTCGATTTGGAGGCCCTTGCTAATTGCCAAGCGTCCTTCCACCGCACCGCCGTTTTCATATTTTTCTTTCCTTGTATTGCTTCTCACTATTGTGAATTTATTGATGAAGCTGTGACAGCAAGTTCGTCTATTGCACACCTGTATCCAAAATTAGAACTTTTGCATCTGTAGCACGGTTGATGTTCCTCCTGCATGGCTGGTGGGAGCTAATTTCAAATTATGTTACAAACAAGAAATTGCAATAAACTTTATATTTGTCTTCCGCACCTTGTAATTTTCCTTACTTCCCTTGTTGGATAGAATCCTTACAAAATTATATTTTTTGGCTGACAAAAAAGGGAAAACTACAGATACTTACCCCAACTTTTACTCATTTAACTGATTGTTATCCTTAAGTTTTTTTGTAACCGATGCATACCCATTTTTCTGTTAATTTTTTTCTAGAATGATG
>JAYMTN010003321.1:0-10028 GCA_036897425.1 Erodium trifolium
CAAGTCGCGCCAGCTTTTCTCTTCAGTCTCAGCTCCTTCTTCCAATTTTTCTTCCCATGTAACGTTCCTTCCCATCTCTCTCTCTCTCCAGTTTACAACGTGACTCTGTGACTATATATACATATATATGTGTAAGCTTTACATACTCTTGAGCAGTGAAGCCGAAGCAGTCATTTTCTGCTGAAGCTCTTCGCAAGCTCTCTCTGCCATGGCTGTCAATTCTTCTCAGGAGGTGAGGGTTTCTAGTTTATTTTCTACCTTTTTCCTGATTTCAGAGGATAATCGAACCATTTCTGGTATAGATGCTGGCTTTTTGTGCGACATTGAGTTGTGGTGCTGAGTTTTCTCAGAATTGTTGGAATTTCCGTCGGTTTAATTGGATTTGTAGAAAATAATTTATGTTTTTTTGTAATGTTAGTGGTTTGTTTGGCTCTCGAGAAAATGAAGGACGAGAGAGGATTTGAGATTCACATTCTACAATTTGGAAAATTCTCTCTTCCTCGTGTTTTCTCGCCGGCCCAACAGACTTTCATTTTCTTATTCTGGTCTTTTTGACAGTAGACGTGTATTTTGAATTCAAATTTCTGGTCCTTTAGTTGCACTAAGTCTACTGATTGATGAATTTGGCATTTGAACAAGTCACACTTTCAGTGTCAGAATTGGAAGACTTTTTACCATTATCACAATTGGTTGAACAGTAATGGCCTCTTGAAACACTGGATCTGTATAGCTTTTTTCGCATGCAAATGCAATATTGTAAAAGACATTAGGTTCTTACATATGGATTATGATTGAAAGTTGAAAGAACTCTTGTTTTTAAAGGTCAGATCTGGGACCTGGGTCCTTAAGTGGAATTCTCTCAGCCAGTTATGTTTGTAACACGATGATCTAGATTTCTATTGAATGTAATCTAGCTGGTGCAAATTTCTATTTTGTGCAATTGCCATTTATTAAATCATCTTCGCTGTTGTAGTCACGACATTTAAATTTGTTTTGACGTCATAAGCATTACATTAACACTAACAGGAAAAGCTACGGCTTCCACCAATTATAGATGGAAATTGGGATATACCCGTCAGTCCTTCATGCTTCCAGTTGCTAAACCCAGCTTTTGCTGAAGTCAGCAACCATTGCTCTCTAGGTAATTCTACTTGAGTTCAAGCAAGTATAAGTGCTCTTATTCAATATGCATGTCTGATAGAATCTCTTGATGTGCTATTTCAGATGTGTTGCCTATTCTTTTTGAAGACTCCTCAGTTCCATTGGCATTAGATTGCCCCTTTCATGGCAGACAAGTAATGTTATATCTATATTTTAACTTCTTGATTCTATTGGATTTAGTTCTAAGTTTAGAAGTTTCTGACCTGTGGTTCCTGTTCATTTATTCTGGTTATTTCATCTGTATTTTTGTTCTGCGAGTATGTATTCAGCCATTTCATATCTGCAGGAGGGCCAAGGTCTCTATAGCATTTCAGTCTTGCCTGAGGGCGGCCAAATCGACTCTAAAGGATCATCACAATTGGCTTTCTTAGGTGTCCTAGAAGTTCCTCCATCTAAAAGTCAGATGTGCTTGGATACCCACTTCAAGTGCTCGAATTGCACGGATGTAAAAAGAGACAATTCAGATGTCCATTCCTTATGTTTTGTGGATATAGATAGTGCAAAGGAAGACATGGAAGTTACTGAGTCCAATGAAGAAGACGCTGTTGGAAATTTGAGAAGTGAGGGTAACAGAACTGTAAGTTTCATTATCCGTACTGCCTTCTAGAAACAATTAAGGACTTTAGTCTGGCAGTAACGACAGCCAACCTGATGTAGTACTGAAGATTTGGTTGTGATGCCATTTCTGTTTTTGCCTGATGCACATTCTGTATATGCTGATTCTGACATGAAATGCCTTGTGGGTGCAGCGTCTCCTCAGAGTATTTCAGCAGAGACAGGAAAGCTTGAAGATGGGTGGAAAACTTGTGCAGCTGTTAGTGAGCCATGGCTTAACATTACTAAAGCTCACTTCTACAGGTTTGTACATGCTAACGCTAAGTATGAACTAGTGCCGTAAACTTGGTGATTATCTTATGACCTCTGGACTCTCAGTATTTTACATGGATAAATGGGGATTGCAATGTTATGCATTACCTTTCGATTTGCTCGTAAAAAAATCAGTCAACAAATAAGGTGCCCTGATGAGATGAGATAGTGTAGAAAGATCAATACGGGCTGCCAGATGACTTAGCCTCCTTTGCTTATGTACTACCGTTGGCGATGCCTCAAATTTTCTTAGGCAGAGGCATGAGCCAACTGATGTATAGATTGGCTACTAAACTTGGCCGGTTCAGTTTCATCTTCCTCTTGCCTCATTTCTGCATCTTGGTCAGAGGTTTTGGTTTGGTCTTCCACTCTCTTCTTGATTACTGCATCCACACTCTCATGGTCGCAACTCCGTCAGTTGACCTCCGTCTTGCAATTTCATGGCAGTGGATTCTGGAACCTGTCTCCTGATCAAATTGATCAAAATGCATTCTCATGTAACGATTTCATGGTTCTTTGGGTTGCATAAACTGAGAAGCTCCATGCCAAGGTGGGGAGATATGACATTCCAGATACCTTCCTTTCCATCATACTTTTGAGTTTATGCTTCCGCCTTCGTAACATTTTTTTTTTTGCATTCACATACTGATTCAATTAACATGAATAAGAAGGTTCGGAATATGTATATTAGAGAACTCCTTCCAATGTTTGTTGGTTGACAATGTGAGTTCTTGAAATTTTGACTGAGCAACAAATTGACCAAAATGCATTCTTCATGGTAGGGTTTCGTGGTTCCTTGTTTGAGTTTTCAGTTGCAGAGACTGAGAAGCTCAATGACAAGGTGGGGATGAACACTTAGAGTGCCTCCAAGCAAATTATGTTCTAAACAACAGCTAATCTACCACTTTCATTGTCTATTGAAGGAGATCTCTACATACATATTCCAAACCTTATCATTTATGTTAATTGAATCACCGTACAGATGCAAAAGTTCATGGTACTGCAAAGCCGTAAGCATTAGCTCATACAAGTATGATAGGAAGAAAGTGTGTTCATCTCCACCTTGGCGTGGAGCTTTTCGGTTTCATACACACAAAAATAATGAAAAATTCCATTTAGAATGTATTTTGGTCGATTTGTTATAGACAAAGTTTCAAGAATCTACCGCTATTTCTGAGGCAGGCATGCTGCTAAGACAAAGTATGGGGGCAATAATCAATATGAGAATGGAAGACCAGACCTGTGTACGGAACAATAATCAATATGAACAAAGATGCTGCTGAACCAGTGTACGGAATCTATATAGCGATTGGATCATACCTCTGGCTAAGGAAGTTCTGGTTGAGTCCAGATCTTGGTTCCTGCAAGCTAATCCCGTAGGAAAAGTTGGTAATACTGATTGCATATGTTTAACTTCCCTATCAGCCTATTAGTATTAAGTATGAAGCACTTCCCTCTTATGCTTATATTTTGCGTATTTTCTCAGTCATCCCTATCATGTATTTTGAACTCTCTTTAAACAGATAAATCAATGGTGGAAAGGGTTCATGACATGCCAACTAACAGGTGGCGAAGATACAAGCGCGCTGCCTTCTTTGATTCAAGAACAATTGTCCTTACATTTTCTATCATGTAAGTTCTTAACCCACAGTATGAAGCCAGGTTCGAACTCAAGTATTCAACGTATAAAAACCAAAACTGTTAGATAATGAATTCATTAAACAGAATAAGTACTGTATAATTCATATGGATATGTACTTGTTGTCGTAATAGACATCCACTGATTTTTTTTAGCACAAAGCAGACTGCAGGACATTCAATTTCCTGTCATTTGATCATTAACTTGTGGCTTCTTCTATTCTTTACAGGTCAATTTTAGGGACATTGGTTTTGATATACTTGACGTTGAGGGTAAGGCAGACGGCTTATGCTATTGGTCGTGTCTGATGGTTTCTCCTCGCTTTACCTTATTGTTGTTCTCTTCAGAACTGCTTTTGAACTTCTCTTATCTTTTCTTGTCTATACATTTTGGGGTGTACTCTGTAAATAGTTGGAATCATTCCCTTCGTTTAGAGTTCTAGTAAATGCTTTGGAGTACATAAGCTTTGTGACTTCTCTCATGCTCTACTGCCAGGTTTCACTTACAGCAAAACTATACACGATTGCATCTTTAGACATAAGTAATTGTTATGCCAAATTAGATGCCAGGACTGAACTTTACATCAGATTTTTGTTAACTGACTTTATGTTTTTTGTCTTGCTGCTAAACGTAACGTATTGGAATTGAAACGAAATTAGAGTATTAGACTGGTGATTCATGTTCTTTGAATTGAGTTTGAGATAATCTAAGTCGGAAACCTTATGAACTGAGTATATATGTATTAAGCATACTCAAAATAGTGTCCATAAAGTTTTTCATTTAAGTATTTGAAGTATTCAATTTGTGCAGGTAACACCAAACAACACTAAACTTTAGTTACTAGTCTGAACAAAATAGACATAACAAGTAATACTTGTCCAGCTAAAGAAAAACGAATGAAGATAATGAGTCTGCATTAAATGAGAATCACTATATATCCATTCCCATTCTAAAAACAGGAATCAACATGTCTATGAGATAGTTTGACATCAAAAATAGAAATCAAATTGAAACTAAATTACACAAATTAGGGGGTGATTCACAGTCTTGTTCCCAAACCCATCTACATACAAAAGCAGCACGAGCTTTCAACCTTTCAACAAAGTGAAATTCTAGATACAAAAATGTGATTTTTTTTTCAAAGTGGCACTAAAAATACCTGAAAAGGAACAGAAACAAGACTAGGCCTCGGTATCACGAAGTTGAGTTGTTTCAATCCTCTCCCTAATTGCTCAAGTTAGTTGTAAGGCTTTTGGTATATCAGATCATCCTCTAGCTGAATTCGTGTATTTAGTGATTCTGATTGACTCACTTAGTACAAAAAAACACATACTTGACTAGCATGCACAGCCTCCTCCTTGCTGATCGGACTGGGATGAATTTACAGTTGGCTTCAGGTTCACATCAACCATGTCTTCTTGTTTTGTAGATGAAAGGGTCTCCATTCCTGGCAAGGCTGCAGCAATCTTACGGAACAGAGGCTGCAAATTCATATTCACATTTAAACTGGAGTCATTGAACAAAACAAAAGAATAGATAAGTTAAGTTTTGCATTAGAACAGTGGCCTGAATAGAACACAATAGTTTCTCACCTTGACATTGAATCCTGCTTTCGCACTGGTCTCTATAAACATTACTCCAATCTCACGGGCCTTGTTATCTCCTTCCTCAATTGTTACTTGCCTGATCGATTGGAAACAGAAACCACGTCCATCAACATCATGAAGATAACTTTCAACTAGTTTTGAAATATAGAAATTAACTGAACCAAACACATTTTCCTAGTTTAGTTTAGCTAGAGAAAATCAACCAGGCACGTCTAATACCTCAAATTCTTTCTTTACCCTTCATATTCTTTGATAAAGGTTTTGCTCATTGCAAACTCAACTTTTCTCATACAAAATCTACTATGTTCTAATGACCATTGAGTGGTGTACTTACATTAAACAAATCACAAGGAATCCATTTTTTTTTACAAAGTGAAAGAATCAAACTCCTCAGAGAAGATGATCAAAGAATAAGGGAGGCATGGAATCTTAAATAATCAAGGAAAATATTCATCTATATACCTTTTATCAACAAGATCAGTTTTGTTTCCCACGAGAACAATGATGACATCACTTCCTCGTTCTGTACGTACCTCCTCAATCCACTTATTTGTGTTGAGGAATGATTGCCTATCTGCATAAGGCCAATTTAGAAAGAAAAAAAACTTCATGGGTTTAAGCACGTCACTGTATTATATGTAAGAAGTTGTAAGCTTTTGAAAGAGTAAGAAGCTGTCTTAAATGGGTACAAACAGAATAATGGCATGAAACACGAACAGATATTCAGTACAAACTAGAGAGAGATGGTTGTCTATCTACGCAACACTGATGAGCACAGTATATTTTTCTTCCTTGATACATGAATAATGAATTCAATGTGATAGATGAAGCTTGTAGTGGCAAGATGACCAAGTTAAGTGTTACTACTCACTTGCTACATCATAGACGACTACTGCCACTGAAGAATCTCTTATGTAACTTGGGATGAGACTCCTAAACCGCTCTTGGCCGGCAGTATCCCTGTAAAGTAAGAATATAAACATTCAGAAAACAAGAATAACAAAATATTCGGCACTCTGGACTAGCATATTATCAAGACAGCAGAATCTATTTGTTAGGCAAGGAAACATCTTTTAACGACAAGCTTATGAACAGGGAAGAAGATGGTACCAAAGTTGCAAACGAACTGTCCGATCTTCAAGGTACATTGTTTTTGACAAAAAATCAATTCCAATGGTGGCCTGAAATAACATTAAGAAGCAGCTTGTTAGTAATGCTTTTATAGAGCACTTGTTCATTCTCGTTCTCAAGTAAAAACACTTTTGCGTGATGGATACCTTGTTCAATCAATCCAAATCCAATAGAAATAAAAACTGATTCAAGGTTAATTCAGTTTGCACAAAATGTTAACGGGAACATAAAATTGGTTTGCAATTTGAGGGACTGTTTCTAAAGGAACATTTATGCATTGATGTTTTTTCTTCGATTAAGATATTAATTACTTTCACAATCAAGACAAATCCTCTAAATGCATTATCAGAGGTGTTTGAAATTTGAATCACAATCACAAGGCAGAATCCAGAAGTTTAGATGTTCAAAATCAAGGATCCAAATTAAAACCTCGCGATTGAATAAGTGAAACCAAATCAAATCTAGATGGGGAAATTGAAGAGAAGCGGACCTGGTAGGTGGTGTCGAATTTGTCGTACATGAATCTGGTGATGATGCTGGTTTTGCCGACGGATTGATCGCCCAAGAAGACGAGCTTGTATTTGGCGAGAGGAGACACAGTCGCCATTTAATTGGTAGATCCAATTTCTTATGCCTATGGAACAACAGATCAGAGAGGTTTCAGCTTTGGATTGAATTGAATCGAATCTCTCTCGTGCTCGTGCGAGGAGAGAGAAAGAAAAAGAACCGTGCCTTTGAGTTTCCATCTATTTATGTACTCCAAACTCGAAACCGCCAACACCATCACAACGACAACATTAATTGCGTTTTTTACTCTTTTATTTTTTTTTTTCCTATTTTAGGATGTAATAGGTATCCTCTCCTATAGTTCTACCTATTCGACTACCTCCGGTCGAGCCTTTTTGCTACGCTTTTCCTCCGGTCAAACGGTCAGATCTGCGTCCAGCTTCTGTCGGAACACTACAATCGAAGCCGTTCAGTGTGCTTCTGCTTTTTGTGTTTATCCGACCAGTCCCGTGCACCAGTCCCTAACGGATCGGATCTGCACCACAAGCCCACACATCGAAGGGCGGTCGCGAGTAGTCTTTGTTTGTCGTTGTTTTTTATTGTTGTTTATTTTGTTTACTATTTATCTGATTTTTGTTTGTCCTCCCTGTCGGAATCTCAGATATCCTGTAAGTGTGGCTGCTGTCTCTGGTGGCGTGTCCAGTCGGGACTCTTTACATGTGGATCTCTTCGGAGAGCCGATAGGGAAGACCGACTTGGTAGTAGTTTTTATCTAGGCAGTGCGTCTCCCGTCTCGAGAGCTATTCATCTCGTTGATCGTTTCTCGGGTTTCCAAGAACGATCGACGGATGTAACGCTTGTTTGGTTTGTTATATGTTCGGTTTATAAGATTTATTAAGCTTTGAATGAATCTTTCTTTTCGGAAAGAAAAAAAAAACCTTGGATCCTTAATCAAATTGAAGTAGCTTTACGAAACCAATTCAAAAATATAATGTTTCCCAAACTTTGCCAAGTCAGTCTTTCCTATACCACTTCCTATCGCTTTCAGGTGTCCCTCTGAACCTAACGGACTTCAATTCCTTCCTTGTTATATAGAAGCACACTCTTTCATAATCTTCACCATCATTACCTCTCTAATCAGTGTTTATTTTCCTTCAACACATCATGTCTATGTCTAGTAGCAGTACAGAGAAGAAAGAGGTCAAAGGTAGCAAATTGGGGAGGTTCTTGAAGTTCCCGATCCGTTTATTGGGGAAAGCCAGAGACTTATACGTAGACAGCATGAACCAATGCTCTGCAGCGGTCGGTGGTTACAGCGACGCCATGGTGGTCTCGGGGCTGCCAAGGAGCTTCTGCGTGAGCTCGACAGGTTCGAGGACCGACGAGGACTTCTCTCAAGCATATGAATAATAAGAAGATTGAGTCGGACCTCGCCCGGAGACAGGTTACGAGGAGCTGCAGTGCCGGTGCCGGTGCTGGGGTGCCACGGATCGACGAGGACGAGGCTTCCAAGTTCGGGGAACGTGATGTTAAGCGCAAGCAAGGTCTGTTTCCGAGGAGCAAAACCTATGCTAATTCCAAGAGGACCAGGTTAATGTTCTGACTATATCATCCACACACAACCTTGTTTTCTTCAAACACGTTACAGTAATGTCAATGTGTACGCCTGTGAGTGTGTTCTTTATTTGTTAATCCTGTTCTCACTGTAATGTTGATTTTAATTTGAAGAAGAGACATTGCTTCAAACTCTGACACTAATCACAGTTGAATTTTGTTTTGATTAATTGAAAAGATACGTATGCTTGACATGAACTATTCAAATATATGTTCGAAGAGAAACTTATTTAAATAACGAGGATTATGGTGGATGATTTTGTCAATTGGTTACTGGCTCTTAATCCTCTAACAACGGGTAGTCGGATTTGATATAACGGTTAAACACTAATGCAATGAAAAGTAACAAAATGATAAAGTAGTAACGCCAATATTTCGGTTCGACCTGAGGTCAATCATAACAACCTGAACGCTGGTAGATTCACCTAACGTGATCACTAACTTGCGGAGTGACGTGCCTAATTCGGGGAGAGAGCGCAAGAACTAGTAGAGAATTAAACTACGATGCAAGAAGATTTGGACCCTACTCTACATATTTATTTATTTATTTATTTTGATATTGTCGTTAAAACTAAAAGTATAATTTTATGTTTTAAATTATTTATTCTCACATGACCGAGGTAATTATATATTGATAGGTGATATACAAGAGATATTATAGGTCAAATTTCATGTCCTCGTGCCCCCACCCCCGAGTTCTCGAAGCCTCCCCGGGTTGTCAAGGTTACAAAGGGTCAAGCCCCAGCCAATCCTAAGCAAGCCTTTCTGGCCACCCCACCACCTCCCTTGCTTGCTACCGCTACACTGCCACCCCCTGCTCGACCCTACCATGAGGTCACACGTCCTAAGTGGGTGTCTCGAGTCAAGACACCAAAACTGGAGAAAACTATCCCATCACCAGTCCCAAACCCTAACCTCACCCATCCCGCTGCCACCACCAAGGCCGCCACTACTCTACCCGTGTTTCATGCTGGGTTGCCCCCTCAATAATCAGACCTGCTTGTTGGTCGTACTAAGCGCACCCGCAAACCCGCTATCAAAAGGCATCCTCATACACCTCAAGCTATCTCGGTAGAGACTCTCCCACCGCCACTTAGTATGAAAACATCTTCATCATCACTGGATGAAACCCAGTGGAGCTTTCCAGCATGCTCGTTGTCCCTCTCACGTCGTCTTTGGTCACAGAGACCCCCCCCCCGGACGTCCCTTGATGGTATCCAGGATAGCCTTGTTGCCTACTCGTTGATCCCAAATAAGGATGCAGTCATAGAAGTCACGTACACACCGGCGGACCAAGCATCTCCGGTCTACCTCCGTTATGGTATGGTTGGTTGTTTGTTGTCTCACCGCCCGCACAGTGAGAAAGTCATGCTTCGTGCCGTCACCAAGGGGTGGGGACCCTCGGCAGACGGTCTGGTGGTCAAGGACCTAACACCGGATATGTTCGGGTTCTATTTTGAGTCGAAAGAGACCAAGGACAGAGTGAGATGAGAGGAATTGTG
>JAYMTN010003322.1:0-10027 GCA_036897425.1 Erodium trifolium
AAAAGAACTAAATAATAGATATATTATTGAAGAGCAGTCATATGATGTTGTAGAAGAAGGATTAAACCATGACAATAACTTTAAAACACTGAATGATTGTCAATTGATGGCTTATAATGCAATATTAGATTCTGTTGATAATGAAGATTGTGGTTTATTTTTTATCCAGGGTCATGGTGGAACTGGTAAGACATTTCTTTGGAACACAATAATTTCCAGATTGCGATCTAATCATCAGATTGTGTTGCCAGTTGCAACATCGGGTATTGCGGCATTGTTATTGCCTAACGGAAGAACGGCTCATTCCAGGTTTCGTATTCCTGTTAATTGCACCTCTGAATCTACCTGTGACATTGGTCATAAAACTTATTTGGTTGGTTATTGAAGCGTACATCATTGATAATATGGGATGAGGCTCCTATGGCGCACACACATTGTTTTGAAGCATTGGATCGAAGTTTAAGAGACATCCTTTCTTCTGTGAATGAAGAAAATGTGAATAAACCCTTTGGAGGTATGACTTTTGTCTGTGGTGGGGATTTTCGTCAAATATTACCTGTCGTAAGTAAAGGATCCCGAAAAAACATAGTTGATGCTGCATTAAATTCTTCTTATTTGTGGGATTCGTTTTCAGTGTTTGAACTCACTGAAAATATGAGACTTCGTAAACCAAATCTTTCAAAGAAAGAAATTGCAGAGATTAATTCTTTTGATAGATGGATGCTTGAAATTGGTGATGGATCTAATTATGATTGTTTTAGAGATGAATTGATAAGAATTCCATCTAATATCAATAGTAGTGCTGAGAGAATGCAATTGGTTGATCTTATAGAGTGGGTTTTCCCTTCACTTTTGATGAGATATACATGTCCAAAATATTTAGCAGAGCGTGCAATTCTGACACCGAAGAATGACATGGTCAAAACAGTGAACGATAAAATTATGGAAATGATTCCTACTGAAGGAATAATGTGTTACAGTTCTGATTCTGTTTGCAAAGGAAACATCCACTCAACTGAAGAAGATCTGTTGTATCCTATTGAATTCTTGAATAGTCTTCATTGCCCAAACATTCCAGATCATGAGCATTTTTTTGAAGATTGGTTCCCCAATTATGCTGTTACGGAATCTCAATCAAAGTGAGGGATTATGCAATGGGACAAGACTTGTGATCACCCGACTTGGAAAATGGTCAGTTCGTGGTGATATTTTATCTGGGATTCATCGAGGAAAAAATATAACAATTCTTAGGATCATCATGTCTCCTAATGAGAAAAAATGGCCATTCACACTAAAACGACGACAACTCCCAGTTACACCATGTTTTGCAATGACTATCAATAAAAGCCAAGGACAATCACTTAAAGCAGTTGGTTTATACTTACCAAAGCAGGTAAATTATGAAACTCTAATTATTTTTTATATATGATGATATTATTTCCTCAATGAGTTGCGTTTCTCTATATAAGGTTATATGTTTTTGTGGTAGCTAACTTATTGTTTAAATACTAGGTGTTCACTCATGGACAATTATATGTTGCGATATCGCAAGTAACATCACGAGAAGGGTTGATAATTGTGAATGCAGATGAAGAATTCAAAGATCACTGTTTGATCAAGAATGTTGTATATCATGAAGCCTTTATGAATATTGTGTCGTGTAATTCATAAAGCAAACATACAAATTGTTTCATAGTTTATATGCACGATCACAGTGTTATGAATTTATAAAAACCAAAACTTATATTTGTATATGAAGCAGATGATTTGGTACATTTATTTAATTGCTGTATGGATTGTACTGTTTACTTATCATTTTATGATATTGAACATTTTGATTTTGTTCAAAAATCCAAACAGATTTCATAGTGTTTTATATAATACCGAAATTGAAGAAACACAATATTAAGTAAATATATATATCAAATTAAAGTTTGCCCAAGAAATAGCTTTGTGAACATAATTTATTATAACATATTAGTAATTTGCATGTGCTAGGATGTGACCATGGTAAATTGGTACACATTATCAGTATCCATTTCTACTGATCTGTAATAGCCGATTGATTCACTAAATTAGCGGAAGAATTTGAACTTCCACTAGACATATTACTGTCTTCACTTTCTTGAATATCATATGGTTTAAACAATACATCCATGTCTCCATTTTCATTGACAGAGATGGTGGCATCATCCATTTCGATTTTTGCAATATGATAGAGCAAAACTAAATAAAGTTCGTGCACAAACCTTTATGTATTAGGACCTAACTTTGTCCCCAATGCTCTGGCCATATCTGCTTCACACTTATGTTGTTCCAAATTTGTGAAAATTTGTTCCAACACGATTTCACGTACATCTGGAGCAGTATGTTTAGTTTTTTCTTCAATAAAATGTTGGACCCTGTTCAGAAGTTCATGCTGTATGTAGGATATGTTACTATATTGTGCAATGAATTAATTTTTGTATGTAATGATATGGTTCAAACACTTACAGCATCAAAAATAGACCAGTTGATGATTCGAGTACGCATACACATATCCAAAAAGTGTTCTATAGCTTGGGGAGCAGGCAATTGGTCTAGCATGTTATGATTCGGCAATGTATTTTCGGTGGGGACTCTTTCGATGGTTTCGTTTGCAGTTGAATGCGATCCTTCTTGATTGTTTTGAGTACGACATAATTTATTTTGATATGGAATTTGATTTGCATATGGTGGCTGACGAATTTGTCGTCCAGATCGGAGAATCATAGATTTCTGATTTTCTTGGTTGGTAAATCTGGGATGTATTGTTTGGGTCGCCAAAAGAACAGTGGTAAGATTAAACGATTGGTTTTTAAAATGAGAAGTGAATAAACGAAGCGGTATATAATAGGAAAAAAAATGGTTTGTTGTGTTTCATTTTATTTAGGCAAACTTTTCTATACCCATAATATTTGATAAATTTTGGTCAAACATTATGGTTTCACAAAATCACAATTGAATGAGTTAATTTTATTTTTAAGTTCTTGTTCCCAATATATTTCTCTGCATCACTAATTTAGTATAATAAAAAATAATTGAACAAAATTAAGTTAATAGAATATTAAATATATTTTGACAAATATAATAGTAACATAAAACACATTTAGAGAGAGTTGGGCTGGTTTATGCACAAAAGAAGTAAATAATCTGCAGGCCCAGATGCATTTACTTACGATTTGGATAAATAAATCAGAGGCCCAAATTGACAAATACAAACCACCCACTATTATTTTCACGCCAGTATGTTTATATAACAATAAAATCCAAACATTCAGTTATTGTGACAGTTATTTAAAGCTGCATATATAAAGACAGATTCTTCTCATTTCTGAAAATAAAACAACAATGAATTCGAATGCTTTATTTACTAAAGTTGGAGATAATAATTCTTCTACAAACCATATTGTTGTTGTGAGTGCAGATATTCATAAAGAACAAACCTTGGAGATATCCCATTTGCAACAAAAAGAATTAGACAATGAAGATCGGGAGAGTGTTGGTAGTTTCGAGGATGTTGCGCTATTAGATTATGATCTTTGAGAACCTTGGTTTGACATTCCATTAGGGATAACTGGTCCACGAAATGAATGGACGGCATGGCCTGAAGATCATATTTTTGTACCAGATCCAATGGAAACCATTGATTTCGATCGTGAAGTCAATTGGACTTTATACAACAATGTAAGTATGTCTTTATTTGTTTGTTGTGTAATACGTCTCTGTTTTTGTTCACAGCATAACATGCACCGAATAATCAAACCTTGGGTCGTTGCGAAGATTACAGAACGGGTAGGTGTTGAAATTACTTGGCTTATAGACAATATATTGGTTAGTCTTGACGCCCAGTTTTCTGAAGATGATATGATATGCGTCTTAGAACCATATTTGCACGTTGAAACTAGATATTTTGTTTCTCAATTATTTTCCATGATTCTATATCATATTTCACTGATCGGAGTTTCTGATATGGAAAATGTTGATATTCTGTCTGAGTCTGTTTCTCAAATTCACATTGAAAATGAAGCAAACAATCATCAACCAACTCATATGGACCACGATGCAAAGGACAAGGAAATAGGCAACAATGAATCAGGTGGAGTTCAAATTTGATACAAGATGTTGTGAAGAATCTAAATTTTCAGCATAATTTTTTGTTGTTGTTGTGAATGTATTTGTGTGACAAACCATGGTTAAATTTGTAATTTTACAGTATTCAGATGTTTGTACAATTATACTTTATAAAATATGCCATTTATTTACTGTATAGTATTTGTATGTTTGATCAATTTTTTATATAATTATTTGTTTATTATGAAAATTGGGATTAATAGTGGTTATTTAAATTAGTTGATGATATATCAAGTAGTTAATCATGACAAACATTATAAATATGTTGCAAGTAAATTAGTTGTTTGCACAGTACTATAAGGAACAAGGAACAAAAGTTTATGTCATTCTCAAAACTTGGATCATAATGATTGTTATTCAAATATGAATATGGGTTCTGGTTGTCAATCCAACATGAAATATGAAGTATGTGAATAACTTGTACAATTATTTATTACAAACGCGGCATCCACAGAGTCCAGTCGCAATTCAATCGCATTACTCTCCCGTACTCGCAGGTAAAAATTCGCGATACAATCAAGTGTTTGTCGCGCGCAGGACTCTGGCTGCATTTTTTTGGGCTTATGTGATTTTATCACCAACGCTTCCATCTCACCGACCATTCCCGACTCGCCACGTACGCCTGCGGGACAGGCGTTGACTTTAGTTGACTCCATCACCAGTCAACTGTCGGTGATCCTCAAGACCGAATCGTATTTTGTTGGGAATAGAAATGAACAAAATATACCATTTTTTATATATTTTTTTCTGATATTCTCTCGCATCATTCTCTCCGAGAACTGAATTTGAAGCAGATAGAAGAAAACGCTTCAGTTCCGGCGATGAATCGGCGTCATGCTCTTTGCAGGGACGGTTCAGTAGGTGAGAAAAAAATGTGATTGATGCTCCATTTTTGTCGTTCTAGAGCTCAATCGTGCTGAAATTGTTATTTTTAGCTGATCGGAGGTGCAGCTCTATTAGTTTTATACAAAACAAAAAGGATAAATGTTGCTATTAGGAAGTGATCTACTTGAAGTGTATCTGTTTTCGCTGCTATTTTCTAGGTTTAACACAAAACTGAAACCATCCACAAATATATAATCACAAACAAATAACCGCCAATAATCGTCATGAAAAGAAAAAACAATCAGCAGAATGTTGACAGGAAAATCACATAGATGTCATATCGTTTACCCTACAAAGTAAAGTTCATTTATCTAAGGTAATAACAAAGCTAACAGTAACATCACCTGCTACACATTTTTAAATTCAGATTTGGTAACTATTTGTCAGAATAAAAGACTTTTGGTACCACCCAAACTTCAATTGTTTTTTTTTCGGATATGGGCAAGGAATTATGGCTCTAGACAACCTTAACAATTCAAACAGGCAACATGGACCGCAAAACTTGACTTCAACCTTATGAGAAAAAGACCCAATAGCCTTTTGTATAAGGTTTTGTTCAACAGAAAGTTCAAATAAATCTTCTTCATCAGTAATTTCCCATTTGTCTTTCGGCTAATATTTGTAAATAAAACTTATTTTTCTTGCGTGCTACGGTTTCTTTAAAAGGAAAACAAGGCCCAAAGTATTGCCTTTTAATTTCTTTTTTGAACAAAACAATTTAAAGGCCTAATTCTAATAGAGAAAACAAAGTGGGTAACGGTTTCGGATCTAAGTGATTGGAAACAAATTGGAAAGATAAGATCAAGCAGTTACATTATTGAAAAACATATAAATATGTTGCAAAGACGTTTATATGATAATTCATTAGAAGACGAAAAAGAAGAGGAAGACGAAGAGGAAGAAGAAATTGACCAACATTCATAGTGCCCATTCTTCTTCTTCTTCTTCTTCTTCTTCTTCTTCTTCTTCTTCTTCTTCTCTAAGAATTCAATAAAAAATATGCAGTATTCAAAAAGGTAATATTACAAAATTAATTCCCATTTTGTATTCACATGTTTTTTATAAAATTTTATAGGCAAGTTGTATTATTCTTAATCAATGTTGAATTGCTTTATTATTTATTGAACCATGCAATCTATTTGTTTAGTTTAATAAATTTCTTATATTTGTATATTCCTGACCAAAATTTATTCACCATGCAAGTAAAAAAATCTTTATACATTAAACTAATTACCTTAGTATCCCTCCTCATTAGTTAACCACTAGTTACATAACAAAAACAAGAGATCAAACAAACAATAAAAAAATTAGTTCTTCAAGTACATAATAAAACAAATACTAATAGTATAATTTAGTGCTAAAATTTGGAAGTAATAAAACATCAGTTTGCAATAGTTACACCAAAATATGAAAACGCCATTCTTAAAGATGCAGCTTTGGCATAACATTCCTCTTCAAGGCTTGGCAAGGATGATGGCTCTAGACAGCTTCAACAATTCGTATGGACAGCGTGGCCCATAAAAATTTATTTTGATAACCGAATCAGATTCAACAGTCTTCTCTATAGAGTTTTTTTTCTCCAAATATCATAATTCTTTTCTTGGTCAGACGTTTGTGGCCCGATGGTTGTGCTTGCAACCTCATTTTTGGTTGAAGGAAGAAGAATCCCTTCTTCAGTAGCAGTCTGAAACACAAAAGAGAATGACAAATGAAGAAAAAACAAGATATTAATAGTTATTATATACCATTTTTAAAAATATTACCTCATCCTCTTCAGCCAAAGGTTGTCGCCCAATGGTTGTTTTCTTTTCTTGGTTATAAGTTTGTGACTCAAAGGTTGTGTCTACAACCCCTTTGTTAGTCCAAGGAATAATGATCCTTTCTTCAGCAGCAGTCTGATACACAAAAGAGAATGAGAAATGTATAACAAACAAGGTATTAATAGTTAATATATACAATCAAAAAGTTTACTTCATCCTCTTCATCAAAAGTTTGTTGCCCAATGATTGTTTCTATAAACTCTTTGTCAGTCCAAGGAATAAATGACCCTTCTTGACTAGCAGTCTGTTGCAGAAACAATATTAATGACAAATAAAAACAAACATAATAATAGTTAAAATATACAATTTAAGAGAATACTTACTTCTATCCAATAAAAAAAGCCACGTAACAGTAAAAGCACTTTTTGTTTATCATCCTGTACATTTGTAATTAAAGTAGATAAATCTAAAACAATGTGTGTAAATTGTTAGAGTATTACCTAATTGTCAACTATAGATAAACCATTACGTAAAGTATAAATTTTATGACCATATTACCTGCATGCCTATCTAGAAGCGATTTGCCCATAGTGTTCCCTGGAAAATCAACTACCTTGCCTCGAAGAACTCTGGTTAATCCAATGAGGTTGGAATTGGTAATTTTTGCCCACAGTTTATGGTATTCATCATCATTGTATGGAATATTAATAGCTCTTAATATTTTATCTCGATACGTATTTGCAAGTTGTTCCTACAGCAAAAAATTACAAAATATATATAAGTATGTATAAATTGAAGAAAGAGAAGTTATATATGTATGTATGCATAAACTAAAGATTAAGAAACAACTTACAACTAATATTTGAGATTTTTTGTAGCGGTCAGCCTTGCTAAGTCCACTTTAATCAACCACTTTGGTAATAACACATGAGGAGTCGCTGCTATTATCGCCTCCATCATCATCACTAATTGGTTCTTCTTTAATAGTTACACAGCACAACTCTCTTGGAGTAAGTTTGTGTTGTGCTTTTCCTCCATCAATTTTCTTTTTACCCTTTCCCTCATTCATTCTAGCAGAACTGAATTCTTCATTCTTTCTTTTATATAATCCAATGCTATGCGTTTTCTTAGTACCAGCTTCTTCACAAATAGACAATGGAAGTTGTTGGACACATCTAAGGCCCAAGACCAACATTTTGTCTTCTTTGTCTGAACACATCCTTTTGCGACTACGCAGTGTAGAAGAATGTCCAACAAAAGTATTTTTTTGTACCTTTTTAGTCCTATGATTATAAAAGATACATATTTATACAATAGATTAAAAATACTCACGTTAACATACTTATAAATAACTTACTGGTTTAAAGCATGGCCTTCTACACCAATGAGCTCATCATCATTTTTTTCCAAATTGATAACTACAGATTCCTTTGTTTGATGACTGCAATAAATTAAGAAACCAAACAAGTATACATCATTATAATATCATAGTATTATAACATCAAGATTCCAAATTACCAAGATTGTTTGAGTTGAAAATTAGACCTACTGCCATACAATCATGAAGAAAATATACATATAAAACTTGCCTATCCAATGCCTTGCCTTCCACACCATGGTGTTCAACATCACTATCTTCCAAATTGATAACTTCCCACACATTTGGAGTAATTCTGAAACAAATTAAAAATACAAACATGTATTGCACACATGAATTTACAATGTTAAATAAGGATTGAAAATACTTATGAATATTTTTTCAACAAAAACTTCACTAAAACAATTTATTATCAGCATTTTAATTCATTCGCATAGAAAAAAATTCATATGAAATAAAGACTAAATCATTAATTATAAAACAACTTCTTACCTGAATATCATTATTAATTACATTATACTATAACAAGAGCAGTTTTGTTTCGGATTAATACCTTATAAAACACAGTAACTGACAGAAGAGATACAAAAATCACACACCAAAATTCAACTATAAACACAATTTCTCATTACTAAATTTAAAGCTCAAACAAAAAACAAGATTAATAACACTAAATTATTATTTTTTTAGTTTATATTATTACCATACAATACATATTCATACCCTACTGTTTATAACCAAAAATGCATAAGAACTCATTTAGTTGTAGACAGTTGGGTTGTAGAATGATTTAAATGTAGTAATCTGGAATTGATTCAAACATTCATTAAACATCCAACATGCTTTATCCATACAAACTGCATTATTAAGTATACTACACTATATGAGGAGCAGTTTTGTTTCAGATTAATACCTTATGAAACATAGTAAATGACAATATGAGAGAAAAAAATCCACAGATCAAAATTCAACTATATATACAACTCCTCTTTCAAATATGATTTACCTGCATTATATGTACATTTCATATTGTAAATTAACACAAAAAAAATAGGAATGTGTTATCCAAATGGTCATATCTGATAAATATCTACAACTTCGGAATATGTTATACCACTTTTACTCTTAATTATTGAATTCCGATTGAAACAAAACTAAATTCGTGTTAGAATGGTTTCATCTGCATTATCAAATTGGCCATAATATGCGATTCATGTAATGGTTATTAAATAATGACATAGATTCCACACCATGTACTGTATTAAAATAACATTTACAGCCTATAAACATAATTGTCCAACAAAAATAGACAATTATTATGAGGGAAGATCTAAATTACCTCCTTCTATCAGCTTGCTGCACTTCTCGCAAGCAAAATTTCAGGTTAGCTTCAGTATTATTAAAGTATAGTAGGATTTGAAGTTTAAACTTGAATCGGGTTTTCCAAAATTAAATATTTAAGCTAAATTTGGCATACGGAATCGCGATTAATTATTATTTCTATTTCTAACCAGATACGAAAACTAACGATTCAGAAAACACCAAATGCATCTCGAGTTCATCCCGAGTTTGTCTTGATAACAAAGCCAACCTTCATAATCGAACTATATATTTTTCATGAGAGTATAATAAAGCTAGAGAACACGAAAAATATAGAAACTTGAAAACGAGAAAACATCAAAACCCCAAAATCAACCTTTAAACATAACATGCATATAAAATACCGTAGTTACCTGTTCAACTTTCTTTTTTGAAGACGTATAGATCTGCGCGCAGGAAGTTTATTCTCCATGTTGCATGGAAGTTTAGATTTGCTTGAACGAAACGTAATCTAGCTGCAACAGAAAAGGGA
>JAYMTN010003323.1:0-10025 GCA_036897425.1 Erodium trifolium
GAGTACGGTGGTTCCCCCAGATGTGGGCGGCTTAACCATCAAATTGAGTCATGCCAGGCTCGTATTCCGGGGTGGGAAGGGAGGAGATACAATTCAATGACTCTCTCTAGGTTCATATGGGCTTCGACATAGAGCGACTGCTCAGAAAAAAACGGGGGGCACCCCGGGTACAATGGGAGGTGGGAGCGACTACTCGATGAGCTTCTTACCTTACTTACTCTTGATCCAGTTGGGGACTTTGTGGGAGGTGGAAGGGTTCCTCTTCTCATTCCCTCGGGATTCTCTGCACTCAATGAGGGGAGTGAGGTAACTTCGAAAACCTGTGATTTAGCTAAAGAGCACCCCAAATAGGCAGTTCCAAATATTCAGTGGGCACATCCAGGATCGTTAGAGATCACAATGACCTATGATCTGGCTTACGTGACCCAGGATAAAGGTTGGAGTGCGCAAGTAACAGATCTTGAACCTTCCAGTGAGAGCTCCGTACAGTCGCTAGCACCTTCTCTAGACCAAGCAAAGAAATTTACCGGACATTCCATCACATAAAAAAGCAGAAAGAACCTCGGGAGCAAGTGAGTAGCCTGGGTCCCATGCAGACAAATGCACTGAAGGACAAAGGGAAGGGAAAGACAGGGCAGTGCTACACTCGTACATGCTAGTTGAAGAGGGCAATGGATCTCACGGGGGTTCCAACTACCACCCGTCATCTTGTGGATGAGGAGGACAATGATGATCAATAGGCGAGGGCTTCCAAACAGTCCCGCAAAGACACATGATTGGACCACATGATGGGGAGGGGGTCGAGGCTTGGTGGCCTACCCCTATAACCTGGGACCGATTTTGCTTGTCCGTCCCCGGAGGAGCAAGGAAGCAGTTCATTTTTATATTTGTTGTTTGCATTTCAATTTTCAGTTTCTAGTTATTATCACTTTGTTGGACTTTGTTTGGTGTAAGGGTTGGACGATGGAATTTATATTGTTTGTCTAAGATGAAAATTAGACTAGTTTTGAGGGTATAAGAGTGTTGGGTCACCTACGAAAGACTCTGACATATTCTAGAGCTCGGGTGTTTGGTTTTATCTGTGTAACCGATGTTTGGCATGATTAATGAAAATTTCTCATTGCTCTTTTTAAAATAAAATTATACTAACACACAAAAATTAGTATTTTTTTTAAAGGGGTTATGTATATTAGGATTAAAATCTAAATACAAAACCCAAAACAGTCGGGAAAGCCCGAGAAAGACAAGGGAAAAACCGAAAGGTCCCCACTAGCCATAGTAGTAGGTACCCCGGTATACATAGTCAACAACAAAGAAAAAACAGCTTGCGAGGATGATAACCAACATAAACGACATATAAGAGCTATACTACGAGTCCAAGGATTTAAATTCCGATTTCGGAGGTTGCCTTGGGTCGGGAGGTCAGACGGAGAGGCCCGTCCGCGTATGGGCCCAATAACATCTTGAAACGGTGGGTCAAGTCGGACTATCTGAAAGGGGTCCTGCTGCAGCCCAAAAAGAGAGTCCATTAAAATGAACAAGACCCAGCCCAACAAAGAATTTGGGCCAAGAGAGGGGCCCTGACCCGGCCCATCAGAAACAAAACCCCACACAACGAAAGCGAGCATCGATACTGCCCAGGTGTGGGAGATGAGGCGTTTCCGATGGAGTGTGGCCGGCGAGCTCGAGAGGGTGTTGGAGGACCTGCTCAGATCGGGGTCGATGGGTTCAGGAATGAAGCAAATCTGGGGCGATGTTCGCTGAACCACCGATAGTAGAGAGGATTTCGGCCATGACAAAGTTGCCGTTGCGGGAGTGAATCTGAAGTTGTTACCTGTGGGATTGGGTCGCCGGCGACGAGGGATCGGGCATGGAGATTTCTGGGATGAAAATTGGGTTCGGTGAGTGATGTCGTTTCTGCGGGCCATCAGAATCAATGGCCAGCGGCCGCTAGACGAAAGCCATGACGGTTTCGGGGGAGACGAGACGAAGCTGTGGAACTGTGCGAGGAGTCGCGACAGGACGCGGTGGGCCAGATCAGCCAGATCCGGCTTGAGCAGGCTTTGGATGTCCTGTTCCGAGGTCAGATCCGGCTTGAGCAGGCGTTGAATGTCCCGTTCTGGGGTGGGCAAGGTCATGGGGCACTCCGGGAACGAATTCTGACAGCTACGAGACGACACTGGTGGTTGTTTTGGAGGCGAGGCAAGGAGAAAATCTCGGGCACAAAGTTGATAAGGACAAGCTCCAGGTAGGGACTACCGGAGAAGACGGGATCTCGCACTACTACCGACGAGAAGAAGGAGGAGGGCGCCGAAACCATTTGAGCTGGACGCCTTTTCAGAGGAAAAAGGTTGCACGTAAAGACCCGTTCTCTCTTGACCATACTTTTTATTTTTTCTTTCTTCTGGGTTTTGATTTTCTCTTTTCGTACTTGATATGGTTCCCTTCATAAATTTATTTCTCTAAAAAAAAATAGAAGTAGGCTTATTTACATCCTTGCCACTGTTCGAGTGTTGGTTGTCGGTGATTTATCTAAGGTGCGTAGTACGCCATCCAGGTGAGCGGTACGCCACCCACGTAAGTCATACCTACACGTGTAAGGACATGATTTCTGATGCGCTCTGCGCACCCCGCGTACTGTGAAGGTTGTTGTTATAGTTAATCATCATTAGTCGTCGTTGACCACCCTTTTCAGTCTCTAAGGAAAAAAAAGCAATAACGATAAAACAAAAATAGAGTGATGCAAAATTGCAGTCACAAAGTCATCTGTGAAGTGAAGCTGCTCTACTTGACTGTTCACACTTCTTCTAAAAAGAGAAACAGAGAGCTCCCCTTTGCTGGATCCTTCGTCTGAACGAGGTAAGAACGAGAACGAAGCCTTTATCTAATTTGAATTAGCTCCTAATTTGATGTATCCAAGTTCACCATAGCTCTAGATCTTGCTTTGATTTCATCATGATATCTGAATGACTAGTTCTCGTTGTAGCTTTTACTTCTTTTCCATTGAATCATTGGATGTCAGATCCAAAACCCTACTTCGCTTCTCTCTCAGATTTCTCTCAATTAACTTGCTTTTCTCGCATTTTCATCATCTGGGTATTTTAGATTCTGCATATTGTTGGCTTTTCAGGTGGTTTTAGCTTCTGGGTACTTCCATTTTTAGTCTAATTAGGAGGTTGTGGGTTCGACGATGATGGGCCGTTACTCGCCGTCGAGAACGGGCAGCTTCCGGCCGGAAAATCTGGGCCAAAATGTCCTTGCCATGATTGGCAACCTTTGCTTCACATTTTTTGTTGTTGGGGTCTTAGTCTTCACCATCATCGCTGCTACCTATGAACCCGAAGACCCTTTGTTTCACCCTTCCACTAAGATCACCACATTCCTCACATCCAACTCCAATGCTACGTTCACCTCGGATAACACTGTGGTCAAGACTGGTGAGGATTTCATGGCTGCCAACCAAACTGCATTTGCCAATTTCATTAATGTGAGCGACGTTGAGAAGACCAAAACTACCCCCAAAAGCACTGAAGATGAAGAGGAAGCGGCAAAGCCCTCTGATTGCGAGGGTACTATGGATGACCCAATTGATTGCAAGGATCCTGAGGTGTTCCACATGATGATGAAGAAAACAATTGAGTACTTCAGTGACATTCATTTCTACAGGTTCGGGAAACCAGTCCGTGGGTCAAATGATAGTACATGTGATATGGCATGGAGGTTTAGGCCCAAGGAGGGGAAGACCGCTGCATTTTATAAGGATTATAGGAGGTTTGTTATTTCTAGGTCAAAGAATTGTACTTTAAGCGTGGTTGGAATCGGGGAGTATCACACAGGTATGAATGCCAGGAAGAGGAAGAAGCATCAAAAACCAGGATTTGAGAAGTCCGGTGCCAAGCAAGAGTCAGGTAGCACACTGCCCGTGATTGGGGAAACAGTGAATGATGCTCTTCCTGCTGTTGAGTCTGAAGGGTTGTTCAGTCATGGAAAGTATTTGATATATACAGGTGGAGGAGATAGATGCAAGAGCATGAATCATTTTTTGTGGAGTTTCTTGTGTGCTTTGGGCGAAGCTCAATACTTGAACCGTACATTGGTTATGGATTTGAGTATCTGTTTGTCTAAAATATACACTTCCTCTAATCAAGATGAGGAAGGGAAGGATTTCCGGTTTTACTTTGATTTTGAGCATTTGAAGGAGTCTGCGTCTGTGTTGGATCAGGGACAGTTTTGGTCCGATTGGAATAAGTGGCAGAAGAAAGATGGGCTGAGTCTTAAACTTGTGGAGGACTTTAGGACCACACCAATGAAGCTCACAGGAGTGAATGATGCTCTGATCATGCGCAAGTTTGGGACAGTGGAGCCTGATAATTACTGGTACAGGGTGTGCGAAGGAGAAACAGAATCTGTTGTGCAGAGGCCGTGGCATCTGATATGGAAATCGAGCCGGTTGATGAACATAGTGTCCTCAATAGCATCCAAGATGAATTGGGACTATGATGCAGTCCATGTTGTGAGAGGAGAGAAGGCGAAGAACAAGGATCTTTGGCCTAACCTTGCTGCGGATACTTCACCGGATACCCTAATCTCAAGCTTGCAGGACAAGATTGAAGACGGTAGGAATCTCTATATAGCAACCAATGAACCAGAGACATCCTTCTTTGACCCTCTGAAAGATAAGTACACCACACATTTTCTTGATGACTACAAGGAGCTCTGGGATGAGAACAGTGAATGGTATTCGGAGATGACCAAGCTTAACAAGGGGGTTCCGGTTGAATTTGATGGTTACATGAGGGTATCGGTTGACACAGAAGTGTTTCTGAGGGGGAAGAAGCAGATAGAGACTTTTAACGATCTCACAAACGATTGCAAGGACGGGGTCAACACTTGCAACAGTGCAGCCAGCTGATCATACATGTGAGAATTTGTTTTTATTTATGAAAGCATGAGGGTGTTGTTTTGGTGGAATATCATGAAACTTGTACTCTAGAAAAACAATTACCAGCCTTTAATTAGTTTGTGTTTTGTTATGCACCTTCAGTTATGTAGTACCTAAGATACATTTGGTGTTTGTTTGTAGTTAGCCATTACTGAATGGATCCAAAGGCTTTAGAAATCAATTTGCGTTTGATTACTTGTATTTTTTTAACATACTTGTCGAACAAAGTGATATGTGAAACTGAAGATAGATGCATAAGTTGACTAACTAGGAGCAAAGGAGTTCCTGCAGAGGGGGCATGTTAGGTTCCACTTATCCAAACACACTTTGTGAAAAACATGGCCACAGCACAAGAGGGTGATCTCACATCCTGGCTGAAACCTTGTCAGACAAATTGAGCACTCAAGCTCTTCATCTACTTGAGCTTGCTTAAAACTACACACTGATCCAGACCCAGTTGCAGGAACATGAGAATCTCGCAGACGTCGAGGGATGGCCATGAGAGTGGAAACGAGTAATGCAATGTACACCAAGAGTAATAATAGTAATCCTTGTGGTGGAGCAGCCAGATTATAGGTGCCCATTCTGAAATGTATTACAACAGAAAACTGTATTAAGATGCAGTTTATGTTATTTTGAGAGGCAATAATTTCAAGTACTGGATGTGGATTGATATTTATTATACTTGGTTTGGTGCATTTATGTTAGCAGCAAAAGCAAGGGAGAAATAAAAGTAAAGATAAAGTGAAAGATATACAGGAATGGGTTGGTGATACTGATATTCTCCTTTTCCTTTCCCTTTGAGCATTACATTCTCATGTCCGGTGGAAGAGAATGGGTTTGGTAGGACTTGCATGTTAATGACAAGTCCTTGTTGATTTGATTAAAAGAAAACTCCAATTAATTAGCCAACAAACTGGTAGTTCCAATAATATGGAGTCCCTTTCATTTTGGCTTATGGATCATTAAACATCAGAGACAAGACAGCATGCCAATGCAATCTTGAGGTTGAGTTACATGAAACTACGCGCGGCGGAGGTGTTAAGTTTTGGATATCCAAACAGATGCCTGTATGGGTATGATGTTGAAAAAAATTCTAAATTTTTAGGCTTAAACCCACATTCAACACTAACTTTCTTCTCTTGAACATAAAGATTCATTAATTAATAAATCTTACAATCCGAACAACACAGACATTATATCTATATGTCGTTCTCGGGAACCCGAGGGATGACCAACAAGGTGAATAACTCTCGAAAACAGCGACATAACGCCTAAATAAACAACAACTATCAAGTCGGTCTTTCTTATCGACTCTCAGAAAAGATCCACCAATAGAGAGACCTGATCGGACATGCCACGAAAAGCAGCAACGACACCTACAGGAGATCCGAGATTCTACCAAAGGGGATATACAAAAAACAGAAAAAAAAACAACGATGACAAGCATGAACTACTCGCGGCCGACCTCCGATGTCTAGGGTTGGGATCAAAGTGGGGGGGGGCTTGTGGTCGTAGTCAACAGGGGCTGAGGGCATAACGGAGAAATTTTGCCGGCAAATCTGACCGGCTTAAATGCTGGGCGACAGATTTGACTGGCGAGGTGGAGTATAGATGATATTGAGAAGATGACATCATATGTCATAATAATAAGACTAAGAAAGATAGGCTCAAGGTGCATTCTCCTCCATAGCCTCTACCACATGCATCAGTAAACCTTGTCGCCTATATTTTTGTTGCTTGTCGATCTGGAACATCGATCTTCTTGTTACAAATGAAAGGACCCAGCTCGTTACCGCTCTACTTCCAACCCTCGATAACTCCTCCTTGTAGTCCTTGTCGAAGCTCCGTGCTCGCCCGTAGTATAGGTGATGTGGAAGAGGTGACATCATCATATGTCAACTATTTATTAATTTAGCTTTATTTTATTTATTTTAATGGTAGAACTGGTAAAAAATTGATAATACATTGTATTTTTGCAACAAAATTGATAGTACACAATACTTTCCGCAAAATTAATAATGGAGTGTTTTCAGCACTCTTTATCAAGAAAAAAAAAAAGAACTTTTTAGAATGTAAATGCAAAGTTTGATAGTACATATTACTTTTTTGCAATCATCCATATTATATTTGTCAGCAAAATACATAAATTAAAGCAGATTTAGAATGCAGGAGCTCTAACAAATAGAGAAATGGAACTCAACAGTGGCCCCAAGGACCAATTTAGCTCAAGTTATATAGAAATACATCATACCAAGGATTGGAGAAACTGAGTAATGAGATTCATAACTTAGAAGAAATGTAAAATGTTTTTGACCACTATGGCTTACAAGTTTTGGTTAAGAAGTTCAGAGTAATATCTAAACCAAAACAGCAAGGGCTTACCCTGACATAAACTACGGCACTAATCCTCTCTTCTTCTAAACTAGTTAATCTTCAAATACCAGAGCCTTATGTTTCAAGGACACTACAACACTGGCCACTGCAACCCAGAAAACAAATAGAAAGAATAGTTATGAGCAGAACTTGACTTACATGTAGTAAGCTTTTAGGTCTCAGGAAGCAGAATAGCTCAGCCCAAGATTCATGGCATCAGAAACAAACATAAAAGTGATCTATCTCGAGGAAAATATATGAAATGGGTTGGTGATCGCAGCTATGCCTCTTATCACTATGGTTATCAGCAACAACCTTTATCTTAAGACCGGTCAATGCTTGTTGCGAACTGGCACACCTTTATCTTACAGAACCTATCTTACCTTTAGGGCTCCAGAGACGTCATATTTTCTCCTTTCCCCCCTTTTACCGTGACATGCATGTGTCTGGTAGAAAACTGTAGGTATGGAACGAAGCACATGCACCCTTATGGAAATGCCTACAAAACAACACATGTGCATGCTACAATTAGCAGACAATGCATTTGAAGTTGGCAAAATATTCTTCTTAAAATTGACATATGCTCAAGTTTTGGAGTGATGCACAATTCATTGCTGCATAACTTAGATTTTACATTCTAAAACCTGTTGGGTTGTGGATTGGAACTCTTACATCAAAACATTTAAAAATGGTTTATGCCGATGCATGAATCACTTAAGATAAGCAAATGACTAAAAAAGAAGTCATTTTGCATATTAGGCTGCAACAGAAAAAAAAAAGTATGGGTACCGAAAGACTGCAACATAAACAGCATTTGCATATACTCATGGTGAAAGTTTATATTGGTGAATCGTCAAAAATACATGCTTTCTTAAAGGCTCAATTGTTGAGGGGTCTGACTTCATTGATTCATGATGTTCACATGGTGGAGCGGCTTTGCTCCAACCAGTTTCTGCAAAATCCAGTTATTGAGTTTTCTGAGTGGTTAAAGGCTCACCTCATTAGGTCTGCATCAGTATTCCTGGCACCCTCCATTATGTGCTTCTCCCGTAGCTGTGTGAACAAAACATGAGTGATTGAGATGAGGTACCAGAATGACTAGGGGAATAAAGTTGACTGAAAATGAAATATAATGTTACCATTTGCTTTAAAAGGCACCAAAGCTTGATCAGCTCAGAGTATATCTTTATCCCTAAATAATGTTCTGGTGAGTTACAGAATTGAAAATTCACAAGCATCACATGTTCAGCTTTGGGCTATGAGGCTGAGCCGATTAGCCAAACAAGCAAATGAGAGTCTGAAGTACCAAATCAAATCAAACAGAAGTATTCAAGATCTGGAGGAACTTAAAAATGGGTAAGGGACAAGTTTGCTGTAAACTCAACAATAACAAAAATAAGAAACACCCACGAACTCTGAAGCAGAATTTGCTCAGTTGGGGTATTGGAAGATCCAAGATACATATAATATCGGAAACATGTATAATAACAGCTTTGTTCTAAAACACAGAAACAAAGACCTCTAGAGAAGCGCACAACATCTGAAGCACACAAGGTTCAGCTGGCGCATTGCTATAAACAACTCTGTACCCTAAGTCGTGTTCATGAAACCTCCTAACACGTAGTCCTAAATGCGGGATGTCCCATCTTGAGTAATCAAGGGGCTCCTGCAAAGAGGGCAAGTTATATTCCAATACTTCAACCACTTCTCTAAGCAAACTTTATGGAAAAGATGGCCACATGACAGAAGGTTTATCTCTGATTCTGGCTCAAACGCAGTCAGACAAAACAGGCAGTCATGTTCATGTTCGTGTCCTCCATCTATACGTTCACCCAGATTACAGCCACAAACACTTTCAAACCGAATCGTAGGAGTCTGACTCCTGAACTCTTCAACGTAAGTTTCTGGTGGACTCAAGCGGTATTGGATTGCTTCTGAGGGGCTATCAGTGAAAGCAGATGATGAGAGGTGGATACCAAATACTCCGATGATAGATCTGATTAAGCTCTTCACCATGGAAATGGACAGTGCTGTGTTCACCAAGACTATGCACATCATTCCTTCAGATGGAGATGGCAGACTAGAGATACCCATCCTGACCAAGCTGAAGTTTTGGGGATTTATATTTGTATGCTCCTCTTCTTGATATCTGGCCTGAAATTCAACAAAAGGGGCGTTAACATTTTTGCCGATTAATGTTCATAAATAAGAAAGCAACTTTAGCACAAAAGCAATGAATCAGCATGTAGAGTTCACAAGAATAAGAACTCATTACAGAAAGGTATCATATAAGCATACAAAATAAGTGTGAATCAAGAATAAAGAACAGAGCTTTCGATTATGTTCTCTCATGTTTGATTAGGGGCCAGAAATTGCCATTCACCAGTTGCCTCATGCACAGTGGTTTTGAGGGATTGGAGAAGGTATTGCCCCCACAAAAGCAAGACCTAAAGGGTTTACTACTTCCCAAACATAAACCCAGACAAAAATTCACAGGCTTCAAATAAATACAAAGTTTGTAGCCATAACAAGCAACAACCCTTTCTCCAGGGAAGCCTTTGATCAAGCAAGTCAATGTCAAAATCTAATATTTCATCAACCATAAAAAAGAGAGAAAAGTGTGAAGATTGCAAAATCATGTTCATGGCAAACCCCAATTTAGCTTAATCTCAAATTTCTTGTCTTTTTCCATACTACTAAAAGGATG
>JAYMTN010003324.1:0-10021 GCA_036897425.1 Erodium trifolium
AGATTATCGTAGTCTTTCCCTACTGAGCGTCAGCTCACCCCCTTACCCTTTCCCTGCAGGTTCTTGAGTTGTTTGGAGTCTGGGCATCGCGGGGCATGGGGCTAGCGACTGTCCAAGATTTCTTTTATCTTTCTTAGAGACGTATTTGTTATTTTTATTTTGGGAATTGTACCTGACTCGAATATTTTCTATCATTAGTGAATAAATTACGTTGGATTCAAGTTTTCGTTGTTATTTTACCTTTTGATCTGATAATTTCTCTTTAAATCGATATTTTCCTTTAAATAACTAATTCACGCCTCGAGTTCGGCCAAGTCTGGATTTGGGGCGTGACAGTACCAACAGCGATGACTACCACGATGGATTCTTCTTCTGAGACGACATCGACATAGTACGAGTCGGATGAGGCGGACATATTCGGGATGAAAAGGCTGGAAAAAGGGTTAGGGGGCTTCTCGTTGAAGGAGGTGGGGTTCCAATAGAAGAGTTTGATGGTCAATGTGTAGCTTTGCGTTCGCGATGGCCGATTGTTTGCCTTCCCCGCGTCCCTTTAACTGGCTCGCCTTTTCGAATTTTATGACATACCTATAGCAACTCACCAACTCCATATATGGTAGTCCGACCTTTAGGGGATGTAGTCATAGGGTTATGTTTTGGTTCGGAAGGGGACAAGGCGCATGTGATGGTAGTGGAATTTTGTTCCTTTCAGGAGGCATTACTGATCCTGGCAAAGCTCTCCCCTCGTTTGTGGCTTAGGGACATCTACTTAACCCATACTTGGGTTTGGGTTCGTGCGTCTAACCTACCGATTGGGTCCATGATCTGAAAGGTGGCGGCCCATATTGGAAACCAACTCGGGGTATACCTCAGCATGGATAAAGATGACTATCACTTGAGTTGGGGGATTACATTTGGATTCGGGCCCGTATAACGTTGAACTAGCATCTCCAATGTCAGGTTCTCCTCAAGGTTGGGGATGGCACTGTGCGGGAAACGATGAACCTCTCGTACGAGAACCTGCCAGATCACTACTTCAAGTGTGTCCGACTCGGTCATGTGTATCGGCCTATGAAATATGGTTGGAAGGGAAAGGCAGATAGGCGCATCCATGAGGACAGTCATGGAGCCATGCGAGAGATTTGCATATTGGTTCCTATATATTATGACTTCTCCAAGATTCTTAGATCTTGAAATAGAGCGAGTTTTTTTAGTACTTATTCAAATTAATTTCTCCCATCTAGCCTGAGATTTGTATATTGAACCCTTACCATATTTGACATCTTGTACTGATCAGAACAACAATATGTCAGGATATAATATTATGTATTAGAAATTTATCGGACATGACTTTAGGCCGATGACCACAATATATATACATAACCGCACATCGCTCGAACTTGTTGAATAGGCATAATAATTCCAAGAATTAAATAGCCATATACCGCACAATGAGAAAACTTGTGAGGTATCTAGAGATCATTGTCTATCGTACACCCATGCCCATGCTCTTCTTTAAAATTCCCCGTGACTTCATATTCTTTGCTTCCTTAATCTCTCTTCCGAACACAAATTCATCACGTTGCTAACTCTCCGTATGTGCCAATAATTTTCGCGGTTGTAAATGCCTTCACTTATCTTCTGGTAAAGCTCATATTTCCAAGCATGTCACATTTGATAAAAATGTATTTTTCTATGTATTTTTATTTCATCCTAACTAAGGGACTTACTATTTTCTTTCTCTAAGCAGTGACTCTGTACATGTTTCACTTTTTTGAAAACAACTTTCCACCTCCAACTACTCATTTCTCACATAACAATCCAACATCTCATGTTTCTTCAACATACTTACCAGACACATCACACCACCGGATTCACATGTATCGCCACCACAAGTATCAGGTGACCTTATGATTACATGCTCCCATCTCGACCTGATACGACCTCTAGTACGCTTTAACCTCCATACCTCTCAATCTCTCTTATTCACAATCCCACATATAGTACTCCATGATTCAAACTGGCCATGTGTCATGCGCAAAGATTATCGCGCTCTTCTTGACAATCATGCATGAGACTTGGTACCCTGGTCGACCGATTTTCCTATTATTCAGTGTATGTGGTTGTTTTGTCAAAAATTTCATGCATATGGATCTCTCTTCAAATACAAGGCTAGGATAGTAGTTATTGGAAACACTCAATAGATTGATGTTGCTTTCTCTAAAACCTTCAACCCCATCGTCAAACCCACGATAATTTTCACGGTCTTCAACTTGGAAATTTCCCTATCCTGGTTGATCTACCAAATGGATGTCAAAAATGCATTCTTGTATGTAGATCTCGTCGAGACTGTATTTATGCATCAGTCACCTGGTTTTGTCAACCAAAAGGCACCATAAAGCATATGTCAGCTCCTTAAATATCTATACCAACTCAAACAAGCACCGAAGGTTTGGTATCACTTGTGTTTAGTTTGTGATTTCTCAGAGACTTCGTACCAGTATTTATGATTCATTATAAATCAATGATCAAAGTGTGCTTATCTATTACTTTACATAGATGATATATCATCTCCAAGTTATCACAAGAGTTGGCAATGACATATATCGGGTCCCTTAGCCATTTTTTTTGGGTATTTCAGTCACTCAAGGACCATATGGTTTGTACCTCTCTCAATCTCAAAAAGGTAATGGCATTCTTGCACGCGTCAGCATGATCGATTGTAATGCATGTACTATCCTGATCGATATGTCCTAAAGACAACCCTCCTATTGATGATCCTTCATCCTACCATCAACTTGTAGTAGCACTACAATATCTCTATACAACTCACCCGACCTTGTATATGTGGTCCAAAAGGTCTGCTTGTTCACAGGGCTTCTCACTTGAAGTTGTTGAAGTGTATATTTTGTTTTGTTAAAGGCACAACAACTCTTGGACTTCACCTTGTACCCTCTTTGTCTCTTTCACTCAGGACCTATTTCGATGTCGATTGAAAGGCTTCCCAAACTCCTAAAAATTGACTTCTGGTTCTACGTTTTTCACGGCTCCAGCCTGATTTCCTGGTCTACCAAACGCCAGCCTACTATTTCCCCCTCCAATGTCGAAGTTGAGTACCAGGTCGTTGCCAATGCCGTTGCGGAGACCAGTTAGTTGTGTAACTTATTGCTAGAGCTTAGGGTCCCTATTCGACGGGCCACTATGGTTTTCTCTGGTAATGTATCTGATGTATATCTCAATTCTCATCGAAAACCCCGCCTAGCATCAACGTACGAAGCATGTCGAATTGGGAATGCACTTTATTCGTGAGAAAGTTCAGCTTGGCGATGTTAAGATCTTACAACACTTGTGGCATTCCAATATGTTGATATCCTCACCAAGGGTTTGCCTTGGTCCATTTCTCTTGTATTCGCTCCAGTTTGAGCGTTCTTCTCTCTCCACTATAATTACACGGGAGTAGTAACACATGTTAGCCACTACCATTCATTAGTTGCGTCTGTTTACGACTTTCTTCCTTCTATAACTATTGATTGTATGTCTTACTTATTATATCATGTAATAATACGACCGCAAGGTAATCAATTCAGTGAAGACTTTCACATTGTTCGAAATCTAATTTGAGCACATTTTGGGATGTAATTAGGAAAATAAGGACGTTTTTATCCTCAATCTGTGCAAAAACAAGACGGTTTTATTTGTGACAAAGAAATACGGAACACGAATATAGTTAGTCCAAAGAATATAAAACTCTTTTTTAGCACAATGAACTATTGTGTTAAACATAAAAAGAGTTGATACACAGAATGGGCCCCAAAAAGATCCATTTCAACAAACCCTATGACAATTCGCCGTAAAGGCTTTCGGAAAGAAGAAAATAAACTAAAAACTGATATTATCGAGAACCGCTCAAGGTGGTGCCTAAGCGCTGTTTGATCCTATGGAAAGGAATTGTTTTGTCATGATAGTAACTGAGCTTGAACTCAACAGTAGTAACGGGAGGATGGGGGCGATTAAGGGATCCCTCCTAGGCATAATCCCTGATCCCTGTTTGTTCAACATTCCTTCTAGCGAGGTTGTTTACTAGCTCTCGCCTACTCTTCTCGTGGTTCTCCAGGAGCAACATTCCTTCTAGCGAGGTTGTTTACTAGCTCTCGCCTACTCTTCTCGTGGTTCTCCAGCAGCCCCTCTCTTCTTAGCGGCCCATTCAGATGAGGCAGTCCATGAAATGCAGGGAAAAGCATGAAGCTCCACTAAGCGCGCCTCAGAAGGGCCCCTATACGATCCCCAAAGAGTACCCCACCTACTGGGTTGGTAGGTAGGGTATTCGGGGATACTATTAGGCCTCTATCTCGATGAGACGGTTCCTTGAGTAGGGTATTATGGGACAGTGGAGTAAAACTAGACGAGCACTCTGGGGATGGTGGTGTCGCAGGGCTCCAATTTGTGGCAAAGTTATGCCCAAGCTTGTTTGGCTTCTTTTCCAAAAGGGAGGTATCAAATCGGGGTATCCACATAAGTTCTGTAACACATTCGCGCAGCACATGTCCGATCTACCCATAATTATAACGGAAAACGGGCAAACGCTCGTATGTCAGGCTCACTCGTATCGGATCCGGGTATTCCCTGAAATGCAGGGTCAAGGAGCGTCATAGAGATCGAGTGATAGAGAACCAAAAAGGAACTCGAACGTCCCGCCCTAGCAGAAGCCCCACTGATCACAAGGAACGTGCACTGACTCTCCTAGAGCTGCTCCAATGATTTCCCTCGTGGCCTAGGTTTGAACTAGGGGTGGTAGCCCTCGCGCTTGGACCCATAACCGGATAAGATTCATACAAGATAGCTCTCTCTGCAGTTGGTCCTTGATGTCACCAAGGAGGAGCAGGTAGCCATCGTAACACCATGGCTCATTCTCTCGAACCTAGTCCCTTGCCTCCTTCGAAGCAAAAAAAAAATAAAATAAAGCAAACACACCAGGTTCGAGGTCCTTAACCACAAGGCCCCCAACCAAACGTCCCCACGCCCACATGACGACTTTGACCATGAATTCTTTCTGGTACGATCGACCTGTTCGATGGTGACCAACCATGCCGAATTTTTGACGGGCGAGGATAACCGGATCCACCGGGGTTAAGGGAACATCGATGACTAGATCCTCCTCCTCCGTGATGGAGTAGGTCGATAGGGTTTCCTGTATCAACGTCATGTTTGCGATAATTAGAAAGCCTGGTGGAACGGATGGCGGGTAGGGTAGGGTTCCATAATTAGAGCATAAGTTCCCCCCGGCGGTGAGATGTGAAGTCCCCATACTCACCGGTTGGACTTCCTTGAATGGAGGTTTGGTTCAGGGATCAAAACTTCCCCCGATCTCCCTCACTAACGGGTCACGGGAGGGCGACTCCGACGGCGCCGGGGTTGATGGTTCACGGCGTGCTTTATACTTCCTTGGTTTCTTTGTGAAAGAGGACGGGAACATCCTCCTAGACGAGAAGACCATCAAAGAGGAATTTGGTACCAGCGGAACTAGATCCTCCCTAAAAGGAACGTTGTCGGCATGTGAGATCACCAGACCAGCTTAGGGGGAGAGATCACGGACGTCCTTGGAGCTGACGCAGAGGGTGAAAGAGGCGTTGATACGGAAGGTAAAGCCGATGGTTTCATCGCTTTCCTCCTACCCCTTTCAAGGGGCCGGATTACTTCAGAGGAGGACCTTGGAGGCATAACCGGGGCTGAAACCGTTTGGGGCAGATCGACAATTGGTAGTGGAGCAGAAAGACTCACTGGGGAAGGAGACACGGAATCGGTGGCACAAATTCCAACCACCAAAATAGACGACGTAGTGATAGGGTTAGAGTAAACTATAAAATCTTTAGAGAGACTTACACATGCTGGAGTTATAATATAAAACTCTTAATGTACACTAAATTTATTGTTTCCTCTAGTTTTTTCAAAACTTTTATGATTGGTAAAAAATGTACGAGACGAATAGTTATACTGCCTACTTATTTTGTTCTATTATTAGTACGATTGGTGATACATATATGTGAAGAAAATGAAATTGACGGACATAAAATCTATGCTAAGTTACCGAAAGAAAAGCAAACCATATGGCTCCTTCAAATGTCTTTAATGGATCGTGAAGGGGCCAAGTGTTCTCATCACATGCATTGCTATTTATCTAGCTCTATTTGTTAAGCTTGTTCTGCCTCGTTTCTCCTTGTATGTATCATATATTAGTACGAAACCTTACATGTATATTATCTTGACTGAAATTAAACTTCACAATTCAGTCCAGACTTGAGGTTTTGAACTGATTTTCATTGAAACCCATATTAATGGAAGGTGAGTTCGATATAATTTGTCCGGGACTTAAAAAAAACAAATCATCGTAGAATTTGTTTTCTGAAACTTCATTTATAGAAATTAATTCAATTAAAGAAATCATATTTTCTAGTACCGTCAGTATCAGATCAGAAAGGAGGATTAAAAAGGAAAGAGTATTACCTCAAAAAATAGGAAAGAGTTTTTTCAACAAAAAAAAAAAGAGAGAGAGAGAAAGAACCCCTCACACGAGAACAAACATGCCATATGAAACCAAAACATGAAAATAAATGCAATCAATTCCCTCGAATATCTCTCCTTAATTTCTCAACCTATATTTATTGCTCGAACTATAGCCCTACGAAATACATATTTTATGATCTTCACAATCCCCACAAGAAGAAGAAAAATAAAATGTAAACAAAAATAGTTTATGTGAGGAGTCGCAGCATCACATTCGTATAGCCATGGGATTGGACATGGCAAGCTATGGCCGAGTCTCGCAGGTTGTCCTGTTCCCAATCCTCGTCCTCTTCTTCTTCCTCTGCATGTATTCCTTAAACCCTAGCCATACCTTCTTCACTTCCTTTTTCTTAAACCCTAGTTACAACACAACTACTACTGCTCTTACCAAATCCACTTCCTTTCCGGCCACCGCCTCATCAGTTTTCAAGGTGAGACATATATATGTTATTGTTTTCTTTGCGGAGACGATGGAATATATATTTATTATTCTTGAGTCACATGTTCCAATCCGGTGGATATATTTATTTGGGAATAAGTGTGGGTATGAGTTAGATTAGGTTAAAGTAGGATTTCCTGGTAATTCTTTATTTAATTTTGTTTGGTGCGAAGAAAAGTGGTGCCGGAAAAATAGAAGAGGAGTTGGCCGGAGCCCGGTCGGCAATTCGCAATGCGGCTCTTCACCGGAACTACACGTCGGACGAGGAGGAGAGCTTCGTTCCTACCGGGCCTGTTTACAGAAATGCTTATGCGTTTCATCAGTTAAGTTCTATACAACCATAAAACCACAATCTTTTAACACAAATTTCGTTATATACATTTAGCACTATTCAATTTTATTTAATATTCGGTAATTAGTAAGACTTTGAATAAATATATATATATATAACCACACGTTTTGCATTAATTTTCACCAATGCCATTCCTCCCGGAAAAAGGTAAGATTCTTTCTTTTGGAAAACACAATATCTTGACTTATATTTGTGTTTGTGAAATTTGGAAAATGTAATTAATTGCGCATTGAGAAAATCTAATTATTGAAAGTCCATGTGATCTGTTCGTGATTTTCTTGCTTCATTTACGCCATATGAGTTACGGGTGTTCTTATAAACTAATTAGGGTTTGTAGTTAGATTCATAACAAATTAAGGCACCGTCGAATTGTTGATTTGCAGAGTAGTAAGGAGTGGTGTTGAATATATAATTTAGTATTGGTAGTAGGTATGCCCCATAATATATTTAGTATTTGACAACTTTTACTTCTTTTTTTATTTGACAACTTTTACTTATTACTTTCAGGCAGATATTGACTTACACAACAATAATAAACAAACCTGTTCCTATAATATTGCTGTAAGTCTATAGTTAGGTGAAAATGGTTCGATAAGTGATATTCCTGGATAATATATCATTAATATTGTTAAAGGGAATATTGACTTAAAATATACATAAATTTGCATAAAAATATTATTTATCATACATTAAAAAAAGTAGTGATCATTTTTGTAGTGAGGGTGACAAATTGTCAATTCAAAGAAAAACGGTATATTCTAATTTCTCAGTTTCCTTAATTTAAATAATTAACTACACCATTAATAAGAATTAATGAATGGTATAAATTAATCCGCTAAAAAAATAGTATAAGTTAATCGGTTCAAAAAAGAGAGTATACATTAATAAGTTATCAGTATCAAAGTTATAAAAATAGTTAGGCGCTGGCCGGACGGCTAAGACTTTTTGTGGATTAATTAGGGACCAAATGAAATTGGGTCGGCCAACAAGAAAATGACCCTTAGACGCACGTTTAAGCGTGGCCTGATTGGGATTTTTGAAACACTGATATAGATGCAAATATAAGTCATTTAATCAAATTATGTCATTTTAGAATCACCAATCATATACAAACAAATCAAATCTCTTTATCACCAGAGATCAAATCTTGATGGAAATAATAACAATATTAATTGGCCGATTATGCACTTGTTGTATTGTATGAGTATCTTATATATATTGAATTGGATGCGTCGGTATTTTTATAATCTATATGTACTCTTCAAATTAATAAGCATGAGAGTAATTAATGGATTAAATTCTTTTTTATTAGGAGTCACATTGAGATGGTGAAGAGATTCAAGGTGTGGGCCTACCGGGAAGGAGATAAACCCTTGGTTCACGATGGGCCCATGAAGCACATCTACGCCATTGAAGGTCATTTCATCGACGAGATGGAGAGCGGGAAGAGCCCATTCATGGCCCGTCATCCTGATGAAGCACACGCCTTCTTTCTCCCCGTCAGCGTCGCCTGGATCGTCCAGTACATATACATTCCCATCACAACCTACGATCGTGATCAACTAGTCCGCATCTTCACCGACTACATCCGCGTCGTAGAAAACAAATACCCTTACTGGAACAGAAGCAGCGGAGCCGACCACTTCATGGTCTCCTGCCATGATTGGGTACCAACCTAGTACTTCCCTCTTAACTTCGTTATTTTTAAGGTTGTCGTAATATAATCCAAAAAATATATTTTCTATTTTTTTAATTAGGCACCGCAAGTGTCACGTGACAATGCCGGTCTGTACAAGAACTTTATTCGAGTGCTTTGCAACGCCAACACTTCCGAAGGTTTCAAACCGGTCAGAGACGTTCCATTACCGGAACTCAACATTGCTCCGCGATCGCTGACCGTGCGACAGCCGGAGAATTCACCGGAGAAGAGGACAATCCTGTCCTTTTTCGCCGGAGGGTCGCACGGGCACATAAGAAAAGTCCTTCTGGACCGGTGGAAAGACAAAGACAGCGAGGTGAGAGTCCACGAGTATCTACCCAAGGGTGAAGATTACCACGAGTACATGGGAAAGAGCAAGTACTGCTTGTGCCCGAGCGGGTGCGAGGTCGGGAGGCGGAGGCTCGCCGAGTCGATTGCCGCCGGTTGCGTGCCGGTGATCATATCCGACCACTACTCACTACCGTTCAGCGACGTTCTTGACTGGACCAAATTTTCCGTACAGATTCCGGTGGCGAAAATTGCGGAGATTAAGACGATATTGAAGGGTATTGGGAATGACGAGTACTTGGAAATGCAGAGGAGGGTGATGCAGGTGCAGAGACATTTCGAGCTGAACCGCCCGGCTAAGCCGTTTGATGTTTTCCATATGGTGCTACATTCTGTGTGGCTTAGACGGCTCAACTTCAAGCTGAGACATTTATTACCATGATACATGCATGTTACAGTTTGTTATTATTATGATTTAACATATGTGAATGAATCCCTAGAGTACACACTCGTTTTTCTAAGTCGAGCGATCCAATTTGTTTTTTTTGGGGGAATTACGAGATTATATTGTAATTGAAAGGTGCTTACACGAAAGAAATCTGAAATGCTATAGAATTGAAATAACAGTAGAACTGAAAGTAAAGTCGCTCTATAGAGATCAATGGTCGTCTGGAGGAGGATACTG
>JAYMTN010003325.1:0-10021 GCA_036897425.1 Erodium trifolium
ATCTTCAGAGGAGGTTTTTTTCAAAGACAATCTTCTAATAAGGCCCTTTTACTAATTCACCCCCCAACACTACATGATGTGTAACTTTTGATAGTCAAAGGTTGTTTTCTTTGGCTAATTAACATATGTCGTCGTTAATGATCTATTACTTTTGCTGTCACTTAATATCACTCTCACTCATCTTCATTCTTTGAGCCTATATACGATCATCTTTAATGTCAGGGTTTTGTTGCTGATTTATGGGTGGTAAAAACAAAACGATGACGGTTTACAGGCGTTTGGTTATTGGTGGAAATGACCGTCAATACATTTGAATAAACATGATCCAGTCTATCAAGACTATGTATTGTTGTTTATTGAACATATTCAAAAGAATTGTTCATCCATTGACAATAATACGTATATGTTTTCATGTAATAACGATACAAACGATTAGTTCCTCACGGTTCCGAAAATACATATGCATTTGGTAAGACATGAGATTATGCAAAGTTGGAACTTTCACGGTTAGAGGTTCACGTGCCTTCGTTAGCGGTACGAACCAGACCGAGAAGTTTACAGAATCGAGCTTCATCAAATAACAATAATGTGGTTTATATATCCTAGAACTGAAGAATATCGATATGATCTAGTAAGAACGTATATGGAAGATGTGTTTCCATTCCATAGCGGTAGACATATGGATGAACTTGTTGAGGGTAATGGTGTTGAAAGTTTGGTTGCAAAAGAAGCGACCGACAAGTACACCCAATTATTGAATGAGCATTGAAAATTGTTAAACGCAGGCTAAGGTCCACAAAAGATAACTTGAAAATCATTATGGAGTTTATGTTCTTAAATGAACGATACCAGTTGTCAAATGAAGTTTTCAATGCATCTTATGTGTTGCATAAGGGAATGTTACCTTAGCCTATCGGTTATCAATAATTAATTGAAGATGCGAAGAATGCATTAAAAAGTAAGGGGATGCTAGTGAGTTTTGTTGCATCTTATTAGATATAAATGGCTTAAAGATGAGACATATCATGTTTGTGGACTGCCAGGGTACGAGAAAAAAGTCGTGTTACAAAAACCGAAGGCGAACAAGGTCATTAGATATTATCCCATCAGATTCGGTCTGGAGTTTTTATTTGGCGGGGATAAAAAATTCAGCACTATTTTATTGACGCCTCGGTGCACTTTATCCTTGACTTCTAGGTTTGAGAGGTTGCCAACCTTTAGTGTTATCGGTATAGGTGGCACCTCGATCTCAGCTTGTACCATTAACACTGGTCTTAGGTTGGTTGGGATCTCGGGGTGGATCTTCTTGACTTGGTATCTCGGGCTTTTCTCTTGTCTTGCGAGGATCAGGGCGTTTGGTCCTCTTTAGCAGCCGATAGGTGGAAGGCGTTGGCAACCTTGGTTCGTCGACTTCTCTGACAACGCTCGTCGTTTTTTTATTCGCAGGACGTCTTCTCTCGGTGGACATCATTGCTCTCCTGGTTGTGTGCTGGAACATGGATTCCATCACTAGGCTAGTTGGGACGCTTAGTCAACAAGTTATCATTCATCCATGTTTTATATCGCCGGTTCAATCGTCTTAGGCTATGGCTCTGGTGCATAGTTTGATGTCACATCAAGAAGCTGTGTGGTCAATACGCGTGGACCAGGCATTCGTGCTGATTTGCTTCTCGAGCCGGCTCTTGTGGACTCCATCCCTTTTCTTCCTCAGTTTGGAGTGCTGGCTTCGTGGTTTAAAGCTAAGGGTAACTCTCCTGCTCGTGCCCCTTAAGCGAGCCCTACCGCTTTGAAGCTTCCTGTCATGTATGTCGCCCCTTCCTCTTTGGTGGAGTAGGTGGCTCCTCAGCCTGCCCTACAACTGTTTTTGGTAGGCTTGAGGATTCATCTGGAAGCAAGTTGGACAGATGGGCGGATATGGCTTCAGATGCAGCTGGGTTTGACACTGCCTTTTAAACGGGTCTGTATGAGGGGTTAGATCGGGCACTTATTCCTCTCGGCGACCGGTCTCCTCCACCACTCCAAGTTTATTTTGGAGATATTCCTCCTTCGGTTGTCTTCTCGGGGCTCTCTTCGTCATTAACCGATGGGAGGACTTGGGAAGGTATTACTCATTCAGTGGCTCGATTTACTAAGCATTTTTGTGTCCGCTACAGAGGGTCGGCTGAAGATGGCTTCAGAAAGATTGAAGCGATTCTACCTTCTACTTATAGTAATGGGCCTCTTAGACCTATTGGGGGACACTTTGCTCTTGTTTTTCTTTTTTTATACTGTTTGCTTTGACCCCGACTCTTTTTGAGTTTTCGGGCCGTCTCTTTGTAACTATTCTTGTTTTCTCATCAATCCATTTTACTTTTTCCGGTAAAAAAAGAGACAAAATAAGTAAAATAATTGAATGCAAAAATAATCACCATACTAAAATGGTTATACAAGGTTGGAGAAAGAAATAAAAATCTCATAAAACCCGTTAGGAAAAAGAAAAGAAAAGAAAACCCCAAAACTTAAACAAAAAAATATGTAAATGCTGCTTTTTAAGACGTGTCACTTATTATCTGTTGTGATCTCATTTTAAATACTACAAAATAGAAGATAAATCGGCTAGAAACCCCTAATATCTTAAAAATTGTGAAACTCATCTGAGTCACACACGCCTAAGATCCAACATTCACAATCATGCCACATCATCACCCTAAACCCACCAAAAATACACGCCAATTTCATCATTTCTCATACAAGCAAGGGCATAATTGTAATAGCATGGGGCCATGTGGACAAGTGTCCATTTTTTTCTTGACCAATTCATTAATTTAATCATTCCCGATTCGTTTGAACTCCAATTAGCTTCAAACTTGTGCCAATATTTTTATTAATTCAAGGGCTATCTATCAAGTAACATATTATATCGGGGGTGATAAAAGTAGTGTTGAGTGTTGATAAATCTTCACCAATAAATGTTTCATATCGAGGTGATAAACTGGTGATAAATATTGATAAAAACATGTACTGAGATGAAAAAAGAAGAAGTTATGAGGTGTTAATAACCATGTTCAATTTTGATAATAGTGTTGATAAAATTAGTGTTTAGTGTTGAAAAACTGGTGTTCAATGTTGATAAAAACATGTGATGAGTTGTTAAAACACATGTACCGAGGATATAAAAACAAGTGACGAGGTGAGAAGAATCATGTTAACTTTTGGAAAATGAGGTGATAAAACTAGTGTTCCGTGCTGATAAAACTAGTGTTCAGTGTTGATAAAAATCACTTAGATATAATTTTTTTTAAATCAGTCTCGAAATATTATTTTTTTTCGTGCCTCAAAATATATTCATCATTGATCTTGATAGAAAGATCTGGAAAAAAAATAAAAATATTGGCTCAAGTTTGAAGCCAATCAGAGCTCAAACGAAGCGGAAATGATTAAGTTGATGAATTGGTAAAAACATATATGATGCTGTTACTAAAAAGCCCCTACTACTTACTAAAAGTGATGTGTTTTTATAGTCAACAACTCTATTGCATCTCATCCATTCATTTATGAAATGGATGACTTGGATGAGTTCTCACAGTTTTTAGCTTAAGGGTAAGTTTTTATTTGATTTCTCCTCTTATAAAATATATTTAAATCATATAGATTTAAAACCACATAATTAGTTATAAATATATTTTGGCCAGTAGGAAATTCCAATTATTTGGTTGTTGAGAAAGAGTATGGTCATATGCGAAAATGAGTTAATTGTGTATAATGTATAAGACCAACGTTATCTTCTTCATTTTTCTTATCATATAATTGAATTTGATTAACATGAAAGAACGTGAAATATCATAATAAAAACTACAATGAAAAAAAGGGCGAGACATAGTCCCTTATAACGAGTTTGAGACGCGAGCCTATAGTAAAAGTGTCTGGTTACTGTAGGTGATTTTTGAGGGTAGATGCTCTTGGCGATGGTCGCATGACCATAGCTTATTTTGTACTTTTCCCGATTCGACTTGGAAAGTCTTGTATTTTCAATCGAACAAGTTGGTCCCTCGGCGAGGACCCGTAAATGGCAGCGAGGAGGACGATAGGCATCCAAGGAGAACACCAGGAAAAGGAGGAGGCTTGGGGTCGAGTGGTGCCTGAACCTGCCAGGGCGGGGTATGCCTCATCTGACACATCCCGTTGCTTGTCCTTAGAATCATTAGACCCGACGAGGCTGCATATCAGACCTCCTGATTGTTTTGGTTAGCATGAACTCTTATCGTTGGTCCACGACGACACCATGTCGCCGTCGAGTTTTCATCGGTTGCTACCGGCATGATCAGCCATTGATTCCAATCTCCCCGAACCCGATCAGGGGTGTCAGGGTCCCGATCCAGCGGAGGGTGTTGGAGCGGCCCTGCGCGGAGGCTCCGAGTGATCGAGTAGGTCACAATCTTGACGCCAGAACCTGGGTCGGGTGTCCGATGAGCTTGAATGGTCGGAAGGTGAAGGAGGAGATGTGGGACCTAAGTAGGTCCAACACAAATAGGTAAATAGGCTCGCGACGGATGGTGGTGCTCGATCGTGAGCGGTGGTAGGAGAACGAATCGTCTTTGCTCTCTTTCCCCGAACGTATCGAGAGGGGATCCGGAACAAAGATGTTGGAATATATGGAGGAGTAAGTGATAGTAAGGGTAGTGTGGTGATAGACGACCAAAACGGTGAACTAGGACCTACTATTGAGAACTCCATAATTCTTTTCATAAACATATTTGAAATCATGTTCAGTCTGTTATCTTCTTCATTAGTTGTTAGTAACTAGTAGTTAATTAGCTTCTCAGCCTTCCAAACATACGATTTGTTTAGCTTGTAAATATGGGGTTTGTAACAGTAATAATGACGCACCAACAACTTAGATATGGAAAATAGATATACATAGTACATATTTATATACAGATCAATCCCAAAATATATAATAAATTTGGGATGACGTTTTAAAGTATCGTATGATGTCAGGACAATGGAAAATGCCTATAATCTCCCATAAATACGAGTAGTACGTAAATATGCAGAATAATCATCTTTAACATCTAGTTCATAATTGGCATGAGATTACTTCCAAGCTACAATGATATCTTCCTTACGACTCGTGACTCCCATATTTCTTTGGATATAAACCTAAGTTGAGTCCTCTCCGCAATGCTTACCCGATCTCGGATATTCCTGCATGGTTGATGATGGGTTTCCTTAATCCAAACAATTAACTTACTAACTAATCAACTCAAACAATTAACAATCTATGCATGATTTATCTTGCACGTTACTCGCAATAAAACAACACCCATAATCTTGTTTTGCAGTTTTGTTGCTTGACTCAAATAAGATGAGTGAACTAAGGATCATTCAATACATTATATTTAGTTTTGTGAACAAGTATTATGGTAACCATTGTTCTTTTAGGACAAGTTAAGGTAATCCGAAAAAGGTGGGTTGGGTTGGGTTGGGAGTTCAACTAACTAATTGGAGTAACTGGTTTTATGTTAGTTATATGGACAATTTTGGAGGTGATGGGTTGGTCTTGTTCAATCACCTTTCCGAACCTTTGACTTTGTTTATATAGTAAGCAAATATGGTAGTTACATGGTATGCTCGAGACAAGGTGTGCAAGATCATATTTGACATGGTTAGGTTGGCTTGTTACTTTTCTACAAGTTGGGGCTTTTCCTATCTTCCTAACTGCTTTTGATCATCACATGGTTCATGCCCAAATTCATATCTAAAACAAGCATTTTGCTAGATGCCCCACACCTGCTGATTACTGGTAGTTTTAATAGAAATGAGGATTGTTCTATGAGTGGAATGGTTCATATCGAAATTAATTCTGTTATAAAAAAAAAAGATAACGCTGAATCCTAACGGTCTCACAAAGGCCATTCATTGTAATCTTTGGTTTGATTTCATTTTCATTAGTTCAATGTATAGGTTTCTTACACTGCAAGAAATTGCTCTAGGAGTCTTGAGAGGTGTCATTTGTTTGTAAGTTACCTTCTTGAGGGATTTTCCCTTTGACCTTTCCTTAACTTCTAAGGATAGGTCTTATAAAAACAAAATTGCTGATAAAAAAAAGATTCTAACTACGCTCCATCTTTTGTCACAGATCACGACATAAAAGTGTGTTTTTTTACAAAAACATGAAAATATCACCAAAAAAGTGGTATTCTTTGTTTAATAAAATCATGAGCCTCTTAATTTTTGTATAATTTGCATCTTTCTTAGGACTTCAAGAAGCAGGTGGTATAAATTTACAAAGAACACCACTTTTTTTGGTGTGATTTTCATGTTTTTGTAAAAAAAACCCACTTTTTTTTTGTTTTATTTTTTTTTTTTTGAAAAAAAACCCCACCGTTATGTTAGGATCTGTGACAAAAGGTGGAGCGTAGCGAATGACCTTTTTGAGACAGTTAGGATTCAGCGTTTTCCCATAAAAAAACAAACCAGGAACAAATAATTATCATCGGGCACTAGAAACGACCCCTACTTTTCTAGTTACAAGCTATTTTGCAAACACTCGAGTTAATGAGAGCCTTTTTTTTTCTATTTAGTTTTTTTTCAATCACTTTGCCCATCTTGAATCTATAATGGAAAGCAGATCTTTTCTACGGGGCCAAAGTGTCGATACAATTGCTTCAATATGACCGTTCCGGACTATAATATGAAACTCATGGACTAATTCCTTTATTTATATAATAAGTGTTTTGGCACCAATGAATTGTGTTGTCATGTTTTTCATATATATAATGAATGAATCATGTGTGAACCACCTGTTACCGTGTGAACTTGCGAACTCGTTGTGGCCGTCGGATGGGCGACGTGGAATGGCTGAGATGAGCACACATCATTAATGGAACACCTGGTAAATAGCCCGCGCGTGGTGATGTTTGAGATGCTTTGAGGGTAGAGAAGACATTTCACGTCATCCCCGCGCAACAACGTTTCGAGCTCCCCAATTTGTTCTGAATTCAATTTTTTTGCGAACTGAATCTTCCATTGCTAAAGCCTCTCTCGCCTAAAGCTCAAGCAACTCGAAATAAAGCTTCCATTGCCATCATTGTCGTTTCGTGTCGATAGAACTGAAGATTCCATTGTCGCGCTTTGTTGTATGTTGAAGTTCATCCTTAATCACTGAGGTATGTTGTTATATATAGAGAGTTTTGATGCAATCAGTTCGATTTGGAGTGCATTTTTTTGTTTTGCGTTTGATTATAGTAATCAGTTTGTAGAAATGAAGAATAGCTTGGTTGAAACTACTCGATTTGCTTGCAGCAATAGTAGCACTGAATCAGGTAATTTGAAATCTAAAGAATAACGTACTCCGAGTTGTGTGATTATGTAAATGGTAGTTCATGGTGCATCTTCAAGGCGAACTATTGAAATATAGCTAGTAGTGTGGTTGAATGTTTTCTTTTTGGTAATACACTGATTCCAGTTTTAGAGTATACCCCTTCTAGTTTACGGTTATACAACTTGTGTGAATATATTGAAGTATTATTTTGTGTTGTTTGCGAATATGCATGTTTAACTTTGAGAATATATCATTTAGATTTTTATCACATACTACTCAAATATGAGATGTTGAAAATATATCTTGTCGTTTGAGAATATGCACTGCCCGTTTGGGAAAATAGATTTGGCCGTTTGAGAATATGCACTGTCCTATTTGAGAAAATAGATTTGGCTGTTTTGAAATAGGACTTCCAGTTTTAATTCACATGCAACCCCATGTGTTTCAATCCCATCTTGTTGTGAACTGTAGACAAATCTTCGGAGTTTGAGGGTACCTTTCATATAATGGATAAGCCATCAACATGGGATGACATTGGTGAAGAAAATTTGACGTTGGCTAATATGATGAGGAGGTAGAAGGAGGGTGTTAAAGATGCAAAAAGAAAAGTCTCAAAGAAGAAGCAAAGCTAGCTGAGGTTCGTGAATCTGGTGAGGGAGTAACCTCGAGTGCCATTATTCTTTCGGTCCCACCTGTCAAAGCTGGAAAGAAGAGAGGCGGAGAATTGGTTATTGAGAAAAAGGCCAAGCGTGCCAAGGGTTGTAAATCTGATAGCTTTGTTCGGATTTCTGATAAGCACAAAGAGTTCGAATTTTTGATGACCAAGTCATCACCAAAGAGAGTCATTGAGATTTTGGAGGGTCTGAATGAAGCTCAACTGAAAGTAGTGCGCGAAATTGGGTTTCGGCACATCCTACAGTTGCGTGTCAGGAACATTCCAAGCAGGTTTGCATACTATTTGTTGGATAAGTATGAATATCTAAGCTTGTGGTTGTTATTGCCCAATGCCAAATTGCGTATCACAGAGCAGGAAGTCTATGATACTCTTGGCATCCCATTGGGTAAAAGGATGTTACTTTTTATGGATGGGGGGCAAAGAGGATTGATGAGCTGAATTTATGGTGGCAACAGTTCAGGAGAGAAGGTAAGGTGCGGGAGTTAAAGAGTAACATCACCAGAAGGCAAGTGATCGACAAGATGAAGACACAAACAGAAGGTGGATACGATTTCAAACGGAACTTTATGGTATTGTTTGTGACATGTATGCTTGAATCTGGGACTAACGGTTATGTGAATCAGACATGCTTCCGCTCCATTGTAGATGTATCCTAGATACATGAGTTTAATTGGTGGAGGTTCTTAGTTATGAAACTTTTGAAAACGAAGAAAGTTTGGAAGTTTCAAAGTGAATCTAAAGGCACTTCGTAGGACCGATCACTTTCTTGTTGGTGAGCTTGTTTTTCATTTCTTGTTTTGTAGTGCATATTTGATAAACAGTTATGGAGTAGTCATGTCCAACAATCGTTTTATTTGATTACCGTAGTTTTTTATTTATTTGGATTGAGTTGAAGTTGGCATCTTCGAGGTTCCGAGGGTCTTGCCCTCTCTGATTGGATGGACCACTACGATGGTCAATAAAAGGGTGAGTGAGGAACTGGAGGGGGAAGGATATGGATTGGGTTATATACACCTGGAGAGCCCTCCTCATGCTAGGGAGGAAGAGAATTTAAGACTGCCCCCTCCCTGCCCCTAAATGTGAACTTAGACAGTCTTCGTCAACCAAAAAATGCGAGACCGGCTCCCGCCCCGAGCGCCCCACCTTTTGCTAAGGAAGGGGACAAAGCATAAGTATCATATGTTGTTTTATTTTCCTTTGAATATGGTTTTCAGATATACAAAATTTGGTTTGCATATCCCGCATGTGGTTATAAACAAATGGGTATAGTGTTTGAGGTGTTTTGCAAATATACAGATTTTGGATTACGGATATGTGGCATGTTATTTGTAGATAATAGGTTTCTTGTTTGCAAAAATAGACACTAACATGCTCTTTTCACTGTATGCAAAGGATAGTAGAGAGGTTCCGGGCAGTGGGGAATAAGGTTACAGAAGGGTTTATGGAATGACATTAGCTTTTGGTTGAAGGACACATTGCTAACCCCAATGCTGAATGATTCAAGGCAACATCAACACGCTATGATGGGTTGAGTGGGAGAAAACAAGCGGAAGAAGATCCTACAAATCCAAAGACCATGTTTCTTTCACATAACCTATGGTTCGAACTCCTCGGGGTTATGTAAACCGTCGAAAGACTGAGAAATCATCTGCCAATATTCTTTCACCGTTCCCTTTTGGATCATGTCAATTGTCGAGCCCGGAATGCGATGGAGTGATTACGTCATTATTCCTAGATGATGCAGCCCCCTCGATGATATGGAAGTTGAACAACCTACGCCATAAAAGGAAACAAATGTTGAGGATGAATTTGATCCTCTTGTTGTTGCTTCCGATATTGGGATGGAAGCTTGTGACATGATTGTTGAGGATCCAATTGTCGAACATCAAGCTTCTGATGTTATTGTCAAGGACATTTGTTTGACGGTTTCGTGCTCCCCGAGCCACTTAGGGTACAATGTGTTGAACAAATTGTCAACCCCACTGCTACTATGAAGGAAGTTTGTGAGATGTAATAACCGCTTTCAAGTTTTAACCGAGTTG
>JAYMTN010003326.1:0-10021 GCA_036897425.1 Erodium trifolium
GATTGTCGCTAATCATCATTTCTACTGACAACAACAGGGAACAATGGCGTTGGAACCGAAGAACAAGAACAAGTCCGGCGGAGACTTTGGCTTCGGCGGTGTCTTCGGCGACGTCTGCGGCGTCCAGGTGCTTCCCAAACACCTCGGCGCCGAAAAAGCTCTCCCTTGTGCTGCTCCATTGCCGGACCTCCCTTTCAAATTCCCCAACATTCATCTCGCCTGCAAGGTCTCTTCTCTCATTCTCATTCTTAAAGCAGACAAACCCTGATGTTTAAATGATTTGGGTATCTTAAATTTTGCATCTCTTCATGTTTTGGTGTTTTTTTTGCTTCTGTTGAGATGGCTGTTCATGAGATGTTTTTATTTATTTATCTGTTCGGTATTCAATTTTAAAACATGATCAAGTGGAATTGGTGTATTTAAAGAAAATGGTGCTAATTCAGGACTTGCTGAAGACTAGAGAAGTTGGCGAGTTTCTTAGTGGGGCTCTAGCAGGGGCTATGTCTAAAGCTATTCTAGCTCCTCTGGAGACCATCAGGTCTGTTTATGCCCCATCATTTAATTATCTGTTTATGCCTGCTAATTCTTGCCCCTCTTCAGTAATTGGCTCATGATTAGCATCCAAATAGCTTCTCTGGGTATCTGGTCTCTGTCAGTCATCAAGTTCTTAAATTTCTCCATCTTACCCATGTAAAAAAAACTGTATATATAGTTGTGTTGGAAAAGAACAAAAAGCATAAGCATACCAAATATGTGAACTATTGTTCATCAACTGCTATCAGATTCAATCTATTCTCAGCAGTGTGTAGGTTGAGAAATTTTTACTCCCTGGCCTCTTGTGTTTTTGGTAAAAAATGCAAATTATTCACTGGGTGGTTGGTTTCATTATGTAAGTTTTATGCGTGCTATATTAATTGTCATTTTGTCATCATAGCATCAATCTTTAATTTTGTCTTCCAAGTCTGGAGAAGCTTACAGATGTTAAATCTGAATCTTAAATTGGCTAGTTAATTTGTCAAAACTATATCTATCATTCTAGCTTAGTTCCTCCGTATGTCTGCTATATAGTGCCTGTAGTGTTGATAAAGCACATATAATGTCATGAGGAGGCTAGGGACCGTAGCTGGGCATTGCATTCTGGCCTGATTATGATATTTTCTTACTAATGTTTGTTATATTTACGGTCCTATTTGTTCATCCTTATCCTTAACTTACATTTTGCTCAACTTGTCTGACTTAGACTGCTAATCTATCTGTCCTATTGAGTTTATCTAGGAAGCCCATAGATCTTCAAAAGATCGATCTCCTTGTTATGGGTCTTCCAAAGATATAAATTTCAGGACGAAATTTAGAAGTTTGGATATTTAAGAACACACACATCTCTTGAACTGATTTTTAACGTATCGAAATGTAGTGCTGAGATAGAATGCATAAAATATGCAGGACGAGGATGGTAGTTGGTGTTGGGTCCAGACACATCTCTGGTAGTTTCTTACAGGTCATTGAGCAGCAGGGCTGGACAGGACTGTGGGCTGGAAACTCTATAAACATGCTTCGCATAGTCCCTACGCAAGCAATCGAGCTAGGGACTTTTGAATTCGTCAAGCGAGGAATGACATCTACACAAGAAAAATTGAATCAACCTGACGGTCCTAAGGTCCAGATCGGCAATGTCAGTTTGAAGCTATCTCTCTCCTGGATATCTCCGGTTGCGGTGGCTGGTGCAGCTGCCGGAGTTTTCAGTACTCTAGCTTGTCATCCTCTTGAAGTTTTGAAGGTATTGGGATCATATATCATATTGGAAAGGGATTGTCGCAAAAAAGTACATTGAGGTGTTCACTCTTTGCAAGATGTAGCCTTCTTCTTCGATAATTGCAAAAAAAAGTGCCCCGAAGTTGTCTCTTTTTGCACTTTGTAATTTTGTTTCAAAATAACGACTTTACCCTTGAAATTTAAAAATAATAAGCAAAAAACAAACAATCTAGAGTTTTCGCTTCTATTAATTTGCTTTTTTCTTTGGGCATACAAAGAGGAAGAAAATTAAGAGATATGAAAATTCTAGATTTTTTTGTTTTGTACTAATTATTTTTCAAAAGGGTAAAATTGTCATTTTGAAACCAATTTACACAAAATGTAACAAAAAAGCAAGTTGATGGCACTTTGTTGTAATTATCAAAGAAAAGGGATACATTGCAAAAAGTGAATACATCTGGTACTTTTTTTGTTGCAGTTATTCCTATTGGAAACTTAACAGAAAATTTCTTCTTTATCTCGTATCAAATCACGTGCTTTTGTTACTCCTGTTGCAGGATCGGTTGACTGTTAGCCCCGAGGGATACCCTAGCATTAGTGTTGCGGTGGCCAAAATGTACAAGGAGGGTGGGATTGTCCCCTTTTATTCCGGCATTTCACCTACACTGATCGGCATGCTTCCTTACAGTACATGTTATTATTTCATGTATGATACAATGAAGAACTCTTACTGCGTAGCGAAAAAGAAAAAGTCCTTAAACCGTCCGGAAATGCTTCTACTCGGAGCTCTAGCAGGCAAGCAACATATCAATCTGAATCAATAATGATGATCATATCAGTATCACCTCTTGCTGATGATTTCTTGTTTGGTGTGGGCAGGTTTTACAGCTAGCACGATCAGCTTTCCCTTGGAGGTAGCGAGGAAACGGCTGATGGTGGGAGCGTTGCAGGGCAAGTGCCCTGCCAACATGATGGCGGCTCTTAGAGAAGTTGTTCAGGAAGAAGGATTGAAAGGGCTTTATCGAGGGTGGGGGGCGAGCTGTTTAAAAGTCATGCCCAACTCTGGCATCACCTGGACGTTATATGAAGCTTGGAAGGACATATTGGTCGTCCAGAAACACCTCTAGAAATGCAACTCTGGCATTTACATGGTGTAGTAGGGATAGGGATCATTTTCCAGTAAGTTAAAGAGAGGTCCTGTGTTGTTAAGCTTCACCAGTAACTGTGAGGTGAGCTTCAATTTTGGTGTCCCTTAAAGATCAATTTGTACCAACATTATTTTTTGTTTTACATTTGTTAATCAACAGCGGCCTTGAATCACTTGGAGCATCTCCAACCCAGGTTGCCCTGACGAATTTGGTCAATTCGCCCAGCTTCCAACAATGCTAGCGGCGACTTTGACCATGTGTCACAAGGTGGGTGGATTGAGAGGGGTGATGAATCTTTCTCCCTAAAGAGAGTGCCAAAAAGTATCAAAACAATCTTTTTCTACGATTTACCAGTTGAATTCGTCCTTTTTAAGTCAGGGAATCCGTGTTTATAACCATGTGTTGTCTGGTAAGTGGCCACAAGGTGGCGAAAAAACCCATCTTTTTTGTCGATTTACCTATTGAATTAGACGAATGAAGTTTGTAGCCAAATTGAGGGTGAATCTTTCTCCTTTGAGAAGAAAGAGTCCTCAAAAACCGTATTTTTTCTTTGTTTTATCTGTTAAATTTGTCTCTAGTCCATATTGGAGATGCTTTTACAGGCAAAACATAGGTCTTATGCATCTATTAATGCTACCATTTTCTTTGTTTCAGGTCTTACAAGTCTTTCAACTAATAACTATTGGGTCTCATGCAAATATGGTTTTTAGAACATGTGTAGTTCATTAACCTCGTAAAGGTTAAAAGGGAAAAAATAATTTCTCTATCCCCTTTTAGGCGAGATAAAACAACCCAACTTCCAGTCTATTAGCGTGTCAAGACACTAAAATATTATAAATTATTGTCAAATGAGCCTTATCATCTAAAGTATGACATTTTTCAACGACGCTATTGTTAGTGTCGCATTCAAAATGCCGAAGCGATGCCGATAAAATCGGCTTGTACCTGACGTTTTTGTCGCATTTTGAAAGCGTCATACCCAAAAAGTCACCTAATCGCGGCCGGATATCGCCGTATTAAATGCGAAAGATCTCAACTCCTCCTATTTAACTTGTTTGAAGCCGCTCAAACTCAACGGTAACAGCGCCAGATATTGCCACATTAAATACGAAATATCTCTTTTTTGAGAGTTTGACAGAGAGTAAAAAACAAACGACGACAGAAAGGTGAAGAAGAGGTCGAGGAAGGAGGGTTGGCGGGGTATCGATGGGTTTCGATGCATTCTAAGCTATAATCGAAGGGACTGAAGGGGACAGAAAGATAGAAGATTTAGAATTTGGGTGAGACTCGAGAGGAATGACTATGATGTGAGGTGGGATGGGAGAGAAAGCAGAGAGAGAGAAAGGTTGAGAGACGAAAAATGACAGAAATACTAGTTTGAAAACGATTAGGGTTAGGTTAGTGCCTTATCATCAAACAAACGGTTGAGGTTGAAGCTTACAAATTCAACCGCTGAGATTGAACCACACTGTTTGGGCTAGGAAGGTTAATGGGCTGGTGGACTGATTGTTTGGCCCATTTCATAATATTTGGGCCTTAAGAGCCCAAGACTCCGGTCGATTTTTCCTGACCAGCGGTCCAACAGCACCAGAGCGGTCTCCAACCAAAGTACCGCCAGTTCATGAATTTTTACATTGGAATGTCGTCGTATTCTTCCGGATCCGGGTCCCTGAGGAGGTTGGAGGTGGTCGGTTCATCATGGTCCGGTTTTTTTGCCCAGTCCTAGCTGTGGCTGTGAGATATGTGATCAGTTATAATTTCAAAGTTTGGGCCTAGGTGAAGGCCCAATATCAATTAATTCGAAAGTACAAGCAAGGACATAGAAGTAATTACAGGTGTACTTAAGTAGGACAAATAGGTAAATTCGTTGGTCCACAATCAAAACACACTTTGGCGCGGGTCTGCTCTCTCTCTCTCCCCTTCTGACAATATTCTCTCTGTACTGTTTCCTTTTCCCACTGTGTTTTCGTGCTCTCTCTCACTCATTCTCGAGATTATAAATAAAATAAAATAAAATTAAATTAAACTAAATAAAATAACGCTCTCTGTCTTTACTGCTACGAACCAAACATTTCTGTTTTCAAAATTCCCTTTTCGATCTCCCAAAAATTTAATCAAGCGTGTACAGTGCTTCTTCTAGCTTCCGTCTCTTCCCCTAGGGTTCCCTCTGCCCCTAAGTTAAATTTTACCTTCAGATTTCCACATTGCTGAGCTGAGCTGGAGTTTAGGGTTTCACATTTTGCTTCTCCGTGGTTGTTTCGTGCGACGGGCCGCTTTAGAACTGACTTTACTTTTGCTTTTGAAGGGTGAAGGGTGAAGGGTGAAGGGTGAAGGGTGAAGGGTGAAGGGTGAAGGTCGCTGGTTGATTGATTCTCGATCTGCTTCTGGGTTTTGATTAGCGTCCTCCCTCCATCTGGGTTAGTTTTTTTTCATTTGCATGTTGGGTGATTGTGAGCTTAACTTCTTTTGATTGTTGTGAAGAAACTTGAAAAATTAGGCGCTTTTGATGTAATTGAGCTTCTGGGTATCTTCTGTGTGCTTCAAAGCAGCTATTACTCCATTTTCTGCCTAAGAATTTGAGATCTCTGGAGCTTTGTTCACCTTCAAGCCTTGTTAGACAGCTTCTGATTCACAGATCACTCCTCTTGGAGAGTTGGCTGGGTTTCAGCTCATTAATTTGATAGTTTCAGATAAGGTATTGATTTCTTTTAGGTTTGGTGTTGAAGAGAGGAGGATATTGCTCTTCACTGGGATTTTACCCTTGTTTTCTAGTTTGGTTCTGGGGCTCTTCGAGTGTTAAGCAATCTGTGATCTACTTGGAACAATACCTGTTTCTTTTGGGAGGGAAAGGTTTGGTAAAGATGGATTTTTTCAAAATGAAAGGGTTGAGGAAAGCTCACAAGCCTAACCCAGAAGACAACTTGGAGGATATGTCAGTGCCTATGCCAGAGGAGCCCAGCAGTCACAATAATGGTAGTAATAACTTGAGTAAAACTGTTGAGGTTGGAGCTGATCCTGCCGAGACTGCTGATGTTGAGGATGATGATGATGATTTTATCACGAATGAGGTGAAGAGGAGGTTGAAAGAACTGAGGAGAAATAGTTTCATGGTATTGATTCCTGAAGAAGAATCTTGTGCAGAAGAAGAGGAAGAGGAAGTGGACACTGAGACCATCTCAAACCAGTGGAGGGATGTGGAAGCTGAGCGTCGCCAATGGTGGTCTGGCTTTGATGCTGTGTATGACAAGTATTGCGAGCGCATGTTTTTCTTTGACCGCATGAGTGCCAATCAGCTAAATCAAACTGGTAGAAACATTATCATTGACTCCTTTTTATTTGTGCTCTCCCTCTCTCTGTAGACATCAAATAGTAGAAATTGTAGTTCAGGGTTGTTGTTTTTTTTCTTATCAATTCTGTTTTTTTTTTCAAATTCACCTGTTAGGAATGCGGTTTTATCTTGAACCCTTCCTGGATCAAATGGAGCTAACTAGTTAAGAAAAGTATATAATGATAATTGGTAAGTTGATAAGAGGAAGGATCAATATTTTGAACAAAAAATGAGGCTAATTGGATTAGGACATTCACATTGGACCTAGTTGAACTTTTACGACCCTAAAAGCCGTGTTCCTTCCTCAACAGGGCTGATTCATTAAAGCTTCAGAACTGCAAATACAAATACAACATATGCTCACTGCATCATTGACTTGTAGGAAATAATTAATTTGGGTCTATTGTTCTAGTTCATTGCCATCTTTAGAAATGAATATAATGTGTTTGCTCTGCGGCTTGTAAGTCTAGATAATGAGGTTTTAGAATCGTACACATGATTCTCCACAGTGTTACTTTAGGATGTAAATATTCGTACCTATCAGTATGATTTATAATAGATGATATAGTGAGTGTCTTCTAACGAACTTTGTCCATGTGCTTCTTTAGGTCTGTCTATAATTTTGTTTTGTTTTTTTAAATCCTCAGACTTACAAACGATGGAAGTCTTGATTTGCAGGATCTATAACTCCTTCAACTCCTTCACCAAGATCTGCATCTAAAAAGCTCTCATCTCCTTTTCGCTGTCTTTCTTTGAAGAAGATTGAAGAACCCGAAGAAGAAACTGAGCATCTGCAGCAGACAGAGTATGACCCATATCAGGATTTGGAAACTGCATATGTTGCACAGATTTGCTTGACCTGGGAGGCACTCCATTGTCAGTACACTCAACTGAGCCAGAAAATCTCATGCCATCCAGAAAATCCTTCCTGTTACAACCACAGTGCACAGCAGTTCCAACAGTTTGTGGTCTTACTGCAAAGATTTATTGAGAACGAACCTTTTGAACAGGGTTTCAGGGCAGAAATTTATGCTCGCACAAGGAAATTATTACCTAAGTTGCTCCAGGTTCCAAATGTAAAAGGTAAAATTTGTTCTGTATGGATTATAATGAAATTATTATTTTCTTTTTCCTATTCGAAAACCTTGAAATTGGGTGCTTGTGTTAAATAAGTAATTTGCTGCATGTTTTCAGCATCAGACCCAAAAGACGGAGAGGAAGTGAAGCCAGATTATCTTGTCCAGGCCCCCGATCTCATAAGGATTATTGAGAGTTCAATTCTCACTTTCCACCTTTTTCTGAAGATGGAGAAGAGAAAATCAAACGTACTTCTGAACTTGTTTGGTAATCAAAACCACATCGCTACACCTCTTCGACAGACCCAATATTCCCTTGAAAAGGTAGCTTTGTGCAATTATATTTCACTTTTTCCCTTTCTCTAAATAAATTGATGACTACCATCCATAATGTTACTGTACTATTCATCTGCAAATCAGACTTGAGCTTTTGTGACTCATGGATATGGAAGAGTTCTTTTGGTTTCTCATAGGGTCAATCTAAGCATGCATATTATCTTAAAAGTAATATTGATGAACTTGATCACTTTGATGAAGCCAATCATCTATTGCTAGTGTAGATGATCTAGAATAGTCATGAATAGGGTACAAATCAAATTTCCCTTTTGAATCATGATGTCTGTTGTATGTCTTAAAAACTTCACAGAAAAGGGCGAAACTGAAGGAACTGCGGAAAAGGAAGAAAGGCTGGAAAAAGAAATCGTGGCCTCAGGCGTACCAGGAAATCCAGCTGTTGTTCGGTGTCATCGATGTGAAGATTATTTCCATGGTTCTTAAAATGGGGAGGATTAGTAAGGAGCAGCTGTTCTGGTGTGAAGAAAAGATGAAAAAGTTGAATATATCTGATGGAAAGTTGCAGAGGCATCCCTCGCCTACCCTTTTCCCATGTTAATAGCCTACGGGCATTATTTTTGTGGGGTAACTTCTTTAACACGCCCACTTTGACCATTGTATATCAATAGCACACAGTGGCGGAGTCAGCTTTTTCAGTGAGGGGGGCACCGAATTTTTTCAATGGTAATAAATGACAATAAAAAATTTGAGGGGGGCACAACTGCGAATTTAGAAGGAATTAAGGGGTGTTTTTGAAAAAAATATCGAAATACAAGGAATAATTTTCCAAAAAAAAATTGAGGGGGGCACGTGCCCCCCCTGGGGCCCATATAGGTCCGCCCCTGATAACACACTGTCACCTTTCACTATCATCAAAAAACCACTATAAAATCCGGTTTTCGCCTTAAAATTTCGGGGTGTTTTAGCCCAAAATCAGCGGGGGTTTTATATGCAAACCCCCCATTTTCAGTGTTTTCTTATGATAGCGAAAGGTGGCAGTGTGTTATTGTAACCCACTGACCTTTATGGTGTGTTATTGATTAGCAAAGGTCAAGTGGGTGTGTAAATGATATTTTTCCTATTTTTGTTACTGAAGAAGAAACTAGACAAGAAAATGCATTCCATGTTGTAAATGTAGTTTTATGTTTGTAATTGTGTTGTATTATGAACTGTGGGAAGAAGGAAAAAAAGGATGATGTTGGTGATATATATGTAGTGGATATTTGGTGCAGGCTTGTTTATTATTTCTTCCTCTCTTGGTCAAAAGAAATTATAGATTGCTGATTAAAAAAAGAAAGAAAGTGTGGATTGCTCTGGATTTATTTCTTGGTGGTTTATTTTGGAGGCTTGGTGAACAAATGGTATGAAAAAAAAAGTCTCTCCGTGCCTATTTCCTCAAGAAGTTGAAGCAACTTGTGTGTTTTTTGTTTGTTTTGCAAATCACTTGATTTTATCTTGATCGGGAATGAGGAGGATCTCATTCATCGTATGAATGAAAATCAAATCCAATAACCCCGAGCCTTGTTGGGCGGAGAAGGAGAAGCCATAATTGGGCGTTTCTCATTTTGGTTGCTTTCGTGAAGAACGATGGTTTTGGCCGATTTCGAGAATAACACTGAAACGATTACAAGCGTTGCAAGACATCAATCACCTCTAATATTGGGTTTCTTGCTCGGGTCGCTTCCTAAAACGACGGTCATATATGTTGCAGGACATCAACTTGAAACTATCACTTGTTTTGATAAGTGAATTAATTACGTTTATCTATATTGATTTATACATGTGGAAATTACACATAGTATATCTATTAAAATATTAAAAATGTATAAAAATTAATGTAAATATCTATAATTATAAAATGTTAGTGTATAGATTAGGTTAGATAAATCTAATTAATCCGAAATGTATAGCGCCAATTAGTCCGAAATGTATAGCGCCAAAGCCCATATTTGTAGATGGAGCCGAACATATGAGAGAGAAGCAAACACTTGACTTTGGCTTCATCCACATTACATTACACTGCCGGATTCAATTAAGGCAACGACAAAATTATTACATAAACTCCACGTGACAATATCAGATGCACCTTCCTAGCACCTTCATTTATAGCTGCAATTATATTTAGGTTTGGTCGAGAATATATCTTCCAATATATACTAATTTGTTGATGATCTTGTTCTTTTCTTTTTACCTTAGATAAGAATAAAATAAAACCTTACCCATTAATCAATATATCAATAAAATAAAAAAAACACTCACCTTCCTCAAATTTTTGATCTCTAAAAGCAATTTTATGACTCCACGTACATGATGTCTATTGGCTGTTTTTATTGCACCGTTTCATGATCGGCGCGAGTACCCTTATAAATTCATCTTCTTTCCAA
>JAYMTN010003327.1:0-10017 GCA_036897425.1 Erodium trifolium
TCCGGCAGTCCCGGAAGAATTGGCGCATGGTGTGCGTGTAGAGAGTGTCCTGGTATCCTTTCACGGAGCACCGGAAGAAGACGGAAAGGTCGGAGTCTGACCGGAGCGCCACCGATTGGTGCTTCTCCGGCCCGGCGGTGTTCTCGAATGTTAAATCTCGTGCTATAAATCCTCTCCCACTAACCGCTGCAAATGAACATAATTTTAAAATAAAAAACAATTCATCAATGCTACACTCAAACTGCTAAAATTAGACATAGCATTTACCGAATGTTGCTGATCGGAAAGTGGTCCACCCGTCAACGAAGCTCCGGTTACCGGAAATGACGGTACTGTCCATGCCATCACCGACCATCAGGATGTTCCATTTCTTCTTCTTAATTTCCACGCTCTCCCTATACACTCCTCTCTTTATGTATATAACAAATCGCTTCAAGTTCTTCTCCGGCGCCGCCTCCACGGCCTCCATGACGGTCGCGAAGTCCCCGCTCCCGTCAGCAGCGACCGTCACGTCCGGCGTCACCTCGTCACCCTGAAGCAGCTCAGCCTCGACCCACGACGGAAATTGGTTGGGCTGATTAAAATTATCTCCGTTGTTTCCGGTGGCTACAGAGGCTAGAAGCTCCCGGAGCAGGGGAGCGACGAGGCTGAGGCTGCCGGAGACCGCCTCTTTGGCAATGCCGCTGGTTCCTTCGAATCCGTCTTTGCATGTGTCCATATTGACCGTCGCAGCCGCCAGCCATGTCCGAAGATCGAAGCTAAGGTCTCCGGTGCTGTTGTGCTCACCTGTTGCAGAACATCCGATGCTCTGTTTTATTTTTATTCTTGCAAAAAATGAAAAAAATCAAATTTTGAGAAATGGGTATTGAAGATTGCAGTAAATGTACCTCCGGGATATCGAGTGGCTGAGATGGACGAGTCAAGGTTGTCGGCGGAGACGTCCAGCAGCTCGAGACAGTCGGAGATGGCATTGGAGAGGCGAGTGTCGCCGAATAGGTTGTTGAATCGGGAGACGACGGAGGAGACCTCTTCCATGGCGTCTATGAAAGTTTTGAGAGTGTCTACAAAGTCGGAGGTGGGAACCTTCAAGTACTCGGTTGCGGAGGTGGAAAAACAGAGGAAGATAGCAAGGAAGAAGAAGCAGGTGGAGGAACGGGACATGTTTTTTTCATTTGATGAAATTAATGTTGTAAGAAAACAAAGTATAGGAACAAATCGAAGTAATGTGTGAGAATAAATGTAATGGGTATATTTGAAGATGGAGAGAGAATTGAGAAGAGGAGGGGACAGGTGAGTGAATTAAAGAGGGGTGAGTCAACGGGACTATGTTTAGATCCTCTCCCTCACCTACTGTGTCTCGTTTTGCATGCCTAGCTACCAAGCCTGCTTCTCTTCCACCAATGTCTTAATTCTCCCCCATAATTAGACCCCACCTGTAGACTAGTTTGGTGATATTCGACTTGATATGAAATTAACAAGATCAATATGGCTTAGAGCATCTGTAGTGAGAGGTCGATTCGGCTGTATCTATTCGTCAAAAAGTTGGGGTCAATCCATCGTGGAGGTCGACCCTCCATTGGAGTCGACTCTGACCTAAATCTCCAGATGTAGGGCAGATTCTATGAAAACCAGCGTCGATAAATTCATCGACGGTCAAGAGAAAATAAAAAAGAAAGAAGCAAAAACGTCGCTTTTGCATCATCTTTTTGTAGAGTCATCGAGACTTTCGGAACAAAATCGACCCTACTAAGGTTGCTCTTAGTCAATTATCTTAAGACATGTTTATAACTTTATATGTGAATGTATCAAGATGGTTGGACATTTATGGATTTCAGCATGTTCTAGTGAACTTCCATAATCAAGCTATTCTCAGTTTCCTCTTATGACAGTTTTGGTTAGCAGAGATGGCACATGGTTACTACTCAAATACATTCTTAAAACTCCCTGTTAAATAAAAGGTATTCAAACATTAAATTTCCTATAACTGTTCTTATTAACATAATCAACATTCAACAGTGTATAGATTTCCTCTGCTCATCTGAGTAACTTTGCATATAGTTGATACAGATGAAGGGCTTGACAATTGACATACAAGTAATTTCACCCCGACAAAAGTGTGCGGCGATGATTTCTCCAAATCAACTAAATGGTCGCAAGCAAACTTTACTATGGCAATAGAGCTTTCAGTTGTACATTGAAAAGACGGCCAAGAGCTCCACGAACATCCATCTAAAAATAAAGACGATAAAATATGTATCACCAACATTAATATATGTATAGACACTAATATAAATCTCCCTTTGCTCCAAACTAAGTTTCTTTCCCTAATTTGGACATTCCAAAATAAGTGTCCTCATATGAGCAAGTTATTACAGAATGAAATGCGTCACCATGTGGAAGCACAAGGTGGGTAAATGGAGTACCGACTCCACTGAACCTTGTTTATTATTTTGTCAAAAATCAAGCAGGACACTCATTTTGGAACATAGGGAGTAACATAATTGCAATCCTACTTTGTTCAACTTGCATATCCCCATCAAAATATCCACGGGCCCAGATGCAAAGTCAGTTTTGAACTTCAGACATTAGGTGTGACAGAAATTGCAAAATACTCGAAGTAAACCAAAGATTACCTGATCACACAATACAAGCTTAGTAAGCAAAGGGTAAAGTTCTCTCATATGTCTTCTAAATATTTGATTGTTCATAAAGCACATGCCTCCAAGGACCTGTAAGAAAAAAAATATAACACAAATTCTGTTATTACTTCCGCTACATATATTCTTTTACAAATAATAGAAATCCCATTTGTTTGGATTTGAATCAAGACTTTTAGTACAACCAGCTAGAATCATAGCTAAGTTCATATCAGAGTGAAGAGACACAATAACAACAGGGATTGTTTTTAAAACTTGAAATACCTTACACCAAATTCAACTATTAAATAAATATATCATATCAAACAGCATGCTATGAATGATGAAACATGGCAATAAGATACCAGCATAGATACTACAAAGAACTCAATGAAAGCAAAGAGGTCACTAAAGAACAAAAATAAAAACTTATTTATACCTTGACTATAACTGGAGAGCGTAACTCCAGAACTCGATGGATATCCATACTAGTTGTTTCCCCTACATTTGACTGGAACTCAGATGCCTCCCTGAGTACCTGTTCACAGAAAGATACAAGCTTGCTTTCTGCTATTTTTTTAAGTTGCTCATCTGTATTAGAATCTTTGACAAGGTTTTCATCTTTAGTTATATCAGTGTCCTGAGAACTGTTAGGTTGTGGATGTTCCTCGCTGTTAGCATAAAATTCAGAAGTTGACTTGTGCAAGACGTCCAAATATATGAAAGTCCCTGCTAATTCCTGGCGAAGAAGATTCAGAGGTGGCCTGTCCAGAGTAGAAATTATTTATGATATAATACAGTTCTATATACTGCAAGAGAAGAAGAAAAAACATTATTGTGCAACTTTGTGCTCACCTATCAGCTGGAATATGACGCATGCGCAATCTGAGGTTAGTATATGAATTATATGAAGCAGCAAACTCCAACAAGGATAATAAGATCTCCATAATGGCAACCTTTTGAGGCACTTTCAGTTTGGCCCAGTATTTCTTCTGCGCAATTTTATTAAAAAAATTACAGGAGAGGATAAAAACTTCTAACATGTTCTAGTGAAATTCATTGATGCATTAGTACACAATTCTCAATCTCAAATTCTCAGCAGAACATGAAAAAATGAGGTTTAACGTTAATACTCTCAGCTGTTAAACTTTCCAGACTACCAACGACATTTAGGAGCACTTAGTCTGTTGGTTAAAAGGACTTGACTTGAGACTTACAGATAGTTAACAATTTGCATCAAAGAATTTAAAAAATACATGTACGGCAACAACAAAAAACCACATAGGAATCAAATATGCACCTGAATGCTATCAATGGTACCAAGAAGTAATAATTGAGTGATGCATTTGCTCCTCACAGTTCCCATCATTGGACTCTCCTCCTCTTTGACTTCAACCTCCACAGGACCAGGAAGCTACAAACAGAAGAAAAAGTAATGAAAATATGGTTTGGAAAGTATAATTTCTAATTATTAGTTGAAATATCAGGAAAAGAAAACGATGGAATAGGAAAAGCTTAGAAAATATGGTTCCAAAGTGAATGTTCAAAAATAAAGAAAATTATCATCATATCCATGTAGCAATACAATTTTCGTCCATGAAGTCTTCTCAGAATCAGAATTGTTAGGAAGAATCAAGAAATCGCATGATGTGTATACACGTTCATATTTCATTTTTCACCCTTCTTGATAGAAGAATACGTACCAAACATATCTACACTAAACACATCTTTGGTAAACATTTACAATTATAAGACAGTTCAAAGAACAGTAAGCTATTTCAAACTTATTAGCCTTTCCAACCAATATACATAGGAAATGAGAAAAATGTTAGCTACAATCCTTTTCCAAAATGAAAAAACTGATGACAAAACGTACATAGAAAGAAAATTTAGCTTCACTGAGCGACAAAACTAAGTACATACTAAGATGGTTTTTCCTCCTACACAAGAAAACACCAAACCATGTGAAATTGAAAAGAAGCTGGTATAATAGAAAGCAATGCATACCAAGTTAAAGGAGACAAACTTTCTAGATCATTGCACAAAACATCCTAGCATAAAATTACAGAACATTTTCACAGTATATGTGAAAAATATCCATTAGAACTATACCTTGTCTTGAGTGGATGATACAGAAACATCTGGATCAGGACTCTTAGATTTAGAGGTAAGATTTCTGAGAAACAGATTGTCCATCACATTTTCCATAAATCTTTGGCCTATTGTTTGACTTCGTTGAAGACTTCCAGATTCAGTAGATTTCTGAGTCCTTCCCGATGGTGATGGAAGGCCTACAAGTCAGACATTTTCTGTTCTTTAGGTATGCTTGGTAGGAAAAAATATATTAGCCATTTCACCTCTTGCCCAAGCAAAGTAAAACTCTAGCAAAACTACTCAAGTGTGTTAACTATTTAAACAGATATAGACTCATTTATTTTTAAAAGAACAAAGTTATACATAAAAACGCTATCATGTTGGCTGAGAATTATCTCATAACAATGTTTGTCCATGAAAAAACCAGCAAGCTAACCTTCAGATCCCTCCAAGTTATTTTGTGATTCTGAGTCTGGATTCTGATCATGCATGGCTGATGAAGATATATTTTCATTATCATTGACACCATCAACTTGACCATTATCCATAGACCTTATGGAAATTGTGTCGCCACTGCCCAACACTGCCTGGGTCTGTAGGTTATCAAAATCTGAAGCATTGAGCAGCTCAAGTGGTTGGGTGGTGTATGAGGCATCTCTGGTGGTAAATGAAAAAAAAATATATTAGTCACGAACAAATTATGTAATTTTCATGTGATAGAATGTACACACCTTATGCTTTTCAATAGCGTATCCCAATCATTTTCAGAGAACTGGTGCCCTCCAACCTCTATTAGGTGTACCAATGCACCCATAGCAATCGACACTACTGTCTGATCTGTCTTTTTGGCACAATCCAATAGCAAGCTCAATAGTGGAGGCAGCATAAAACAAACCTCCTGTATGAGAAAATGAAAAAAACTTTCCGTGAGGATTAAATTTTGGAAACAAGATGATGAAAAAGAAAAGTTAGCATTCATTATTTTCAAAAGTTTATACCTTCTAGCAATTTGCCAACAAGAACGCGGGTATCAACTTGGAGAAACCAAGGAAGATAGTTATAGTTGTTATCCTTTATGCAAAGTGAACTTGTACAAATTATTTATTCACCAAATTATCTTTTCACTAAGACTATCCTTTCAAATTTCCTAATAAACTTCATGTTGTAAGAAGATTAACTCACACATTTCGAGGATTTACTTTTTAAAAGATTAAAAACGCTTCAGGAGAAACTGTTTAATTTGTGGAGGTACTTACCTATATCTTCAACATGACAAAGATTTAGTGCCAGTATGACTGTTTTCATGCAGCATTGTACATAGCTCTAGACCAACCACTACCTAAAGTAATATGATATGAAAGTACTAGTACTGATACCTTGTAAAATGTGTTGAAAAGGTTGCATAGTAACTGAAGTGAGTGAATACTGGTTTCAAGAAGCCAATCATCTCCGTAAGAAATCTCACTTTCCTTTCCAGCATGTCTCACATGATCAAATATGGGAAACAAAACACGATGAAAAATGCTTTCCCAAAATGATGTTGAGAACTTGCTACCTCTCTCATTCAACAAATCAAACAAAACTTCGACTGCACAGCTTCGAACCTCTGATCTAGTATCTAATGTCAGATCAGATAAACCAGCCAACATAGGGAACCAGTAATGCTCAGTTACATCAAACGGTGCATCTACATCACCATCGATAGGATTTGAAGCTCCCCCAGGTATCAAGCCCTAAGATCCACAAACAAATAGAAATGTTTATGTGAGAGGCTTTATAAGGCAAAGCAGCAGGTCCCAGAAGCTGGACATAAATTAAAAAAATCACAAATGCTGTTTCACCAGCAATCATCAGAATGCTGAACTCAGTGAGTCACAAGAACCGAGAAATTATACAGAGAATGCACAGACTCAACTATGTCCATTCAATGCAAAACACCATCCTAAGACAACACATAAAGCTCATGTCAGAACCTCTTCATTACATATTAGAGAATTCGTCAATGTAAAATTCTGAAATATTATTGATGATACTTAATATTCTTGTTTTTCAATACAATGAGAGCATCCCTTTATGGAGGGCATATCTCTATACTAAATAGGAAATACTATACTAAACAACATAGGAAACCAAACTAAACTAGAAATATAAAATACTTGTAATTGGAAATAAACTAAACTCTGTTAAAGCCCAATCCAACCCAAGAGCTCGAACTTATGGGTGGAGGCATCAAGATGTATATCAAGGGGTCAATTTATCTACACACTTTCGATGTGGGATACACGCTTCAACAAACTCCAACAGTCATAAATCCTTCCCAACTGGTAGAAGTTTCCTAATCTCTCACACGAAAGCTATGCGCAAGGGTTTTCCTCTTTTATCAATCATAGAAAAATAGTATAGAGCAAAGTAAGCAAAATTATTCATCACCGTCTCTAGCGGCCACCTATTAAAAGAGTGCATTAACTTCTTAACGAAAAACTTTGGAGGCTTCCACGAAATAGAAGAGTGCCTCATTAGTAAATTAGAAATTCAGCTCAAGGCCTCAATCTGAGACCAGTAATCACTAGTCTTTACAGAAATTAAATCACATCATTTTTGTCCACCACCCAGAGGCAGCTAAAATTTCCGAAGCCCGGAGGGAAAAACAAATATTGAAGAATTTGTAACCAATAATGGAGTTGGAATGAACATGACTCAAAATATTTCAGTTTCAAAAAGAGATGGTAATAGTATCAGAAATAAAAATCATAGGATGTTGTTGGATAGTTTCTCAAGTATTAGGAGTAAAGGACAATATGAGATAACCAAATTGGAAGGGGTGGAAACTTAAGAACGTCGGCTCGACTGAACGACTCTAGCACATAGAACAACTCTAGAACAAGGATGGTCTCGATTGAATTTTCAGAACTGCCATGATAAATCATTTGGGGCATCTCAATTAATTACTGTTTGATTGTATGGGGTTATGGTGTTTCCGGACCAAGGTAAAACTTTAGATGATCCTAAAATCACAATTCTGCTCAAGTGGATCTAAAAACGGGAAAGAATACAGCAGAACAAGCCATTCATTCCTAAATAAAAACATCAAGTTCAAAACTAACGGTACAAATGCTTAAGTGATGACTGGATAAAAAACAACATACCTCTGCTAGACGATCCTCACAAATACGCAAGAGTGCAATAGCCTTCAAACTTATGCGGTGTGAAGTCTTATTATTGGCAAACCTGATCAAACAGTTGACACAATCCATAAAGCAATCTCCAACAACTTGATCGAAATGTTCCAAGATAACTGCAAATTTACATGGCATTAGACATAGAAAACCAACAATACGTAATTGCAAGTGGCACCCCAAGAAGATGAGCTTAATTATTTAATCTTACCTTGCTCAACATTTTCAAAAGCACTTTCAACAATTGATTCTAATTCATCGTCGGCTGCAGCAGTGAAGATCATGAAGACACTACGCCATCCAGACTTTATATTTCCAACTTTGGACTTTATCATCTGCAAACAGCATTAATCAATTTCTATTAAACAAGACACTACCAATGATGTACATACATAAACTTGACCATTATAAATTGCAAAAATAATGGCTAGCATCGAAGATTAAGAAAGTAGCCATACCTGAACAATGCAGTCAACAATTAATCTCCTTATTGATTCACTACGACTATTCCGAATAAGAACAACAAAGGGCTTAAGAATGTCATTTTGGAAAGTGAAATTAGCTAGTTCTGCACGCTCCAAATACTTCATACCCAGCTGCCTTAGAGAATCTATGGCATACATAGCAATTTTTTCATCTTGATGGCTCCCAGCAGCAATGAAATGATTCGCCAGTACAGACCATATTCTAGCCCAGACCTGGAGGATGTAAATAAAAAAACTTTTGGAATCCTAACATTCACAAGCAAATCATAATGACTACGGCACAGGCAACTCATAAACGGTTCCATCATGTTCACAGACAACTGACTGAAAGTAGTATTATATATCAACAATAGCCATTTGAATACACCTGTGCAGCCAGATAAGGTGTGTTTTCACTTATTCAGCAAAAATTTACTTGCCACAACATTAGAGATGAAACACCTACTTGGATTAAAGAATATAAATAAGGGGGAAAGGGTGACTACGCTTGGGAGGGTTGTAGATAGGCACCTCAGTTTATTTTTCTAGAAAGCCAATACAGAAAATCCTATTTAAGCATTTATATATGTAAACAAAACCTAAATATTTCTTCAGTTCATAAATTAACTGTAGTCATATAGAACTTGTTAGATTAAGAGTATGTTCTTCTCTTTTTACTATGAAACATATGTTTGAAAGAAAGAATCGAATCCCAAGAAAGAATCTTTACAAAGATTTTAACAGCAGTAATTTGGACAGGCTTAATATTTTCTTTTAAAGTTTCCTATTCACGGGTTCAATGTAATCAGGGAGAAAATGGGTCTCAATGTTTTTTCTGTGATTCCTATAATGGCATTCAATTAAGTAGTCGTGCTTTCATCAGATTTCAATAAATCGCAGCGAGTTAAATTTCTGCTATTCCTAGAAACTTATGCATCTTTATCCAGGCTGCAAAATAGTTTTACTTTGCCTACTTTGAAATCAAGATTCTAAAGTCCACCTAGAAACTACAATGATCTTGACTATGGTTCCTTCTGCTTTTTCACATTCCATAAATAGAATCACTAGCGTCCCGTGGTTCCTTTTCTTTTGTTACTTATCAGGCATTTCTTGTTGCTGGCCACAAATTCAGGCAGATGCTGAAACCCTTACTCCTTTCTTTCTTTTTTTTCTCAAACCTAAACCTAAACAGCAAATTTCTCCAAACACCAGTCCACCATAGATAACCAACTTCCCCCTACGACAGATCTAGACGGGTAAAACTTGCATCCCTTACACTGCAATATAGGACAAGGGCCAATGAAATAAAGTTTGGCATATGATCATTATTGCAAATTAAACAAAATGAGAGCCCAAGAGGAGTAATGAGTTACCAAGCGTATACGAGCCATATTATAATAGCTGATCTCTACAAGTTTTTGCAAGCTGAATACTCGAGCTGGAGTTTGTTTTAGTTCCTCAGCCGATACGCCACAGAGTGCGGTGAAGAACTCTACAACAGAATCACTGGGCAATCTAACACTATTGACAAACACTTGTTCGGCAGGTTTTCCATCCAGTTCTCTGAGGGATTGGAGAATGGCATCCTTGGATATCTGATTAGAACCTTGCATGACAGTTGCAGCAATAGAAGGAGTTGATGTAATG
>JAYMTN010003328.1:0-10017 GCA_036897425.1 Erodium trifolium
TTATTAATGTAGGAGGGGGCTCAACCCGAGCCAAATATGGACCGGGGTACGCAATACACAAGCCTTACGCCGGCAGGGAGTTCGGAGGACTATCGGGGACGGGTAAACAACGTGGGTCGAAGGGGTACCTTGGGGAAATCCCTTATATTCCCCCACACACCTTGGGAGATCCTGATCTAATGGTACAGGTGCAGGTTGGGATATGACCAAACTAGAAGTAAACCTTCCTCCGGCCTTTATTCACGAAATTCAATAGGCCCCCCTTCCGGTTGTTGGCTGGCGGGATAGATGATTTTGTAACCATAATATTCGGGGGCTCTATACTTGCAAAGAGGGGTACCAAGAATTGGCACACATGAATGGCCGTTGGGTGGTTACTACAAGTGCGAATGTCTGGACGGCTATTTGGGACCTGGATATACAACTCATGATTAAAGTCTTCATGTGGCGCGCGTTGTCAGATACCTTTCAGGTGGCTACTAAACTCCATACAAAATTTGTCCCTATCCTGGGGCAGTGCATAGTCTGCCAGCAGCATCCGGAATCCACGTCCCATCTGCTCCTCCATTGCCTGTTTTCAAAAACAGTTTGGATGAAGGCCCAGCCAGGGATCATTATTACTCCAACTATATCTTTCTTGGAATGGTGGACACTAATTATGAGAGTTCCGAAGGGAGATGTCAAAGCTCAACTAGCATTGACGGTTTGGGAAATATGGGAGGCCCATAAAGAGGTGGTATAAGATCAGGTCCCACAATTAGTAGAGGCAGGCGACGCGACCGTCTGTTACGAAGTTCATAGCTAGAAAGAAGCACACAGCGTAAGAACCGTCCCCAAACCCGGACCAACCCATATGTTTGCGATGAGATGGACAACCCGCCTTAAGGATGGATGACGATCAACGTTGATGGATCCGTGGTTGCCGAGACACGACAATTGGGATGAAGCTGGATAGCCCGAAATGATAGGGGTAGAGTAGTGGAAAGTGCAAATAGTATTGTATTGGGTACGCAGTGGGCTGCATTCGTAGAAGTAATGGCTATTAGCCGCGCATTATAGTGGGCATGCCTCTAGGGACTTACATGCATACTAATTCGAAGTGATGCCCAATATATAGTCGACCTCATCAAGGGGAAGGTACCTCTCCTATCACCAGTAGGACGGATCATTGACGATTGTCGTTCAATATTATTTTCTCTCGAGAATGTTAATTTCGAGTGTGTGTCTAAAACAGCGAACGATGCATCCAACTGGTTAGCTAGAGAAACATGTTATGTGCATGTCCTATCATGATCCGGGTTCATTATCTCGGATGCACTTTTATATATTATTCGTCATTTCAAATAATACATCTATTTCTTCGCGTTTCAAAAAATGTGTTACTTTTGTTCTCGTTAAATCCCCAAAACACCCTAGCCAAAGTCACGTGTCTACCAACATTTGTTCACTTGCTAAAATTTAGAAACCCAAACTCCCAAACGCGAGGTTCGAAGAACAGATAGTGGCGAAGAAGATCTGAGAAGTTTGGGTGAAAGAAGACACTCCATGAGGTTGTAGGATACACCGGATCTTTGGGAGCAGAGAGGCTGAAGAAACACGTTTGATGGTTAGTTTTTTTTAAAAAAAAAACTAATCTGAAATCTCAGTTTTGTAGTAATTGATTTCATTAATTCTATCCTTTTACTTGTTTTCGTTTCAGTAGTTCCATCCCAAGTTCGTTTTTCTTGAATGTCTGTGCTTTTCTGTAACCGTATTTTGTTTCCATTTTATGAGAAATGATTAGAAAACGAGATTGTTAGCTGAGCTTGAATATGAGTTTAAATCATTTTTGGTGTTGATTGAATCTTCCTTTGTTTGCTTAGCTGTGGATTGCTGCCGACATTATCGTGATTTGTTCCTAGTCATATGCTTGAATTTTCTGCATTTCATGTTCTTAATTTTGGAGCTAGAAATTAGAAGAAAGTCAACTCGAATATGTAATGACATGCTTTATTTATTGGTAATCCAAACTTGATTTACTTATCAAGAGGGAAACTGGTAATCCAAACATGATTTAGAGGGAAGCTGGACACTAGTTATGGACTGACATGCTTTATTTACTTAGTAACTGGAAACCTTGTTGTTAGTTCAAATTGCGACACATGATTCCATTCATATTTGATTTATGAGATTAATTTGTTTTAGACTATTAGCAGTCATTGATACCAAGCAACCTATATTTGAGACGTGATAACAAAACGTTTGATCTGAAATTTTAGTTGTTGTTATTTATGGTTAAGGATGGTAGAGGTAGAATGAAAGGATTGGGTGTCAGAACTATGTTTTAGAGGTCGTATCTGATGCTTGTATCGTTTTTTTGATGGTTTGTTTTGCTTGAATCCGGTTCTTGTTTCGTATCTGAGTGTTTAATTAGATGTCAGAACTATGTTTTAATTTGACAAACTGTTCTAGAATGTTGATTCTCACATGGATGAAATTGTATTGCATAGCTTTTCAATCATCCTCTCTTTGAACTTGGCACATTCATGTCCTTGCTCAGGATGTAGTTCTTAAGAGTTAATTGTTTGGGTCCTCATTCGGACATTAGTGATCCTGATACTGTGGAGATGAAATGAACAATGAGATCTATTCTTCCTTACAAATGATTGTCTGCATGAATATGATGCTTGTGTAATTGGGAAGAAAATTTAGAGACCATGCTTCACCCAAGTGACTATAAATGATTGTTTTACTTAGTTTCAAATTGTGGAGAGGTTAAATTAGATTTATACTTATTAACCGGAAACCTTGTTAGTGCAAATTGTGGTCACACTTTTTTCCCTGACACATGATTCCGTTCATGTTTGCTTTATGAGTTTAATTTTTGTTCGACTATTAGTAGTTATGGATACCATATGTGCAATGATCCATTATATAGTTCTAACTGCATTTGATGTGTAAACCATTGCATTTGCACTTTCAGACAATAAAGTTTGCTATTGAAACACAAAACACAACAAAGCCCGGATAAGCTGCAGGCCGCCCAAGGGGGTTGGAGACCTGCAACTGAAAACTTCATGTGCTCCAAAGGACAAACCAGAGTAACTTGTGCACATTGTGGATTCATATACACTTGTTCACACACAAAAAATGAATCAATATATATCCAATTATTATGTGTATCTGCATCTTTCATTGTAAACATGAATCTCTGCAAATCAAGCTAGAGTTTATTTGTAACAGTATGTATGTATTTATCCATAGAAGCTGATCTTGGTAAATTTCTGATGCAATTCCATTGTAATGGCCTAAATCTCTACAATTAAGTATCAAAAGAACTAACCACAAATAGTATATTTATTAATTAAATACATAAAAAAAATAAGTTATAAGAGAGCCTATTAAAACATGCATAAACTGATATTTTGTATAAAAAATGTCAGAATCCTACCAATATTCTATCACTTAATCTAATAAAACAATCTTTTCGGCTGGAATTTGCTCTCTTGGAGTATTTTGGTTTGGAAGTTGATCTACACTGTAATTTGTAACTTGTCTCGATTTACAAAGATGAATAATCATTGCTTATTAAATAAAAAAGATCATCCCAATTATTACGGATATGTCTAAAATATTAGAGCATTTAGTGATAGCAGAGACGGTGTGGACACTAAATGCAATACATCAACTACATGCCTAGACGTGTAACCTCTTAGTCCTCTACTGTTCTGCAGGTTGTGAAGTCAAGAGAGACATATAGGTCGCACAAGTTTCCGCACGGACATGTTGCGAAAAAGGGACTAATCGGTCCGAATATGAGTGAGTCTGGATAGATAGATATATACCCACCCAATCCATTTATATCTTTTGTCTACTGCATAGATAGATAGTAGTGACTGTGGGCTGCTTACTTAATTTGCCACTTTGGACCAATCATGTTTTTGAATCTTCACCATCACTTACTTTTCAATTTTTTTGTAGAACCAACAAGTTGGCAACTACAGCCACACCTCATCTCATCCGTATCGTAAAATTTTACTTGTATGTGAAGTAAATTAAATATAAAGGTAAATTCAGTTACAATCCACTGATATAATACATTTTTGTGTTGGATTATCTTCAGCTTTTAGATTCTCCTCTTTTTTTTCTTTCTCTCCGGTGCGGAAAATAGTGTTTGTGGAAAAATGGATCTCTCCTTCCTTTTCAACAACGGCTTCAAGGTTCGACGATCCGTTCTTCGTGCCTATTCTGATCCCCTCCTCCGTTTTAGGCGAGGTGGACATGATTTTCACGGCCAGGGTTGGCTCTTTACTGGCAACTACGACCACGTGCATAAGGGTAGCCAGGCAAGGCCACCTCGCGTGATTACGGTGGGGAGCTCTAATTCGGTGCATAACGACGGTGGATCCACGTCTGAGAGGGACGAGGTTAGCTTCGGCATCATTGGTGGCACAGGCTCGGCGTGGTGTGGTGATGTCGTCGACGGATCCGAGGTCGTAAGGGCTGCAGGAGTGCAGGGTGTTATGCACGGTGTGGAGAGGGCCCGAGAAGGGCTTCAGGGTCGGTGATAGATTGAACTTCAGGGATTCGGCCGGTAGTTGAAGGTCAACCTCCCTTACGGAGGACGATGTCTTAGGGTCTCGGGAGTGTCTCAAGATTGTGGTGGAGAGATAAGTGCATAGCCCCGGTGGTCAGGGGCTACCTGGCATCGGAGGAGCAAGTCTCTAGCGCGTCGAGGGAAATCACGACCGATCTGGGGGCTGGATTTAGACCGGGGTGACTCGGAGAGGATGGCCCAGGACCAAAATGATGATGGAGAGGATCCCCCGAGTATACCATGAGACAAGACGTCGGGAGTGGAAGAACTTGGCAGTCGTATGGGGGGTTTTTCCATCGTGGAGGTTGTTGTCCCTCCAAAAGAGCTTTGTGGGCAGGGCCTTAACTTTTCCTACAAAGTGACCGCACAAGCTTTGTCCACTAGGACGTTATATTGGTAGTCTCTGATAGATTGGTTGGTTGAGGTCTGACGGATTTCGGATGTGGTGGCTCGACCTCTGGATGACGATGTCATTGTATTTTTCTTCCGCACAGCCAAGGAGAAGGCGAGGCAACTGGTAGAGAAATCACAAACCTTTATGCGATCTTTGATGCTGTTTGCAGACCTCAAGTCGTGGGCCCTGAGATCACACATTTCTCGGTGTGGGTTCAGATCACAAACCTCTCGACGATTATGTGGAACATAGGGGTTGGCTTCCGGGTAGGGAGAGCGTTGGGCACCTGTTTGGCCATGGAGGATGATGCGGATGGCATGAATTGTGGATATTTTATGCGGATCTGGGTTCTCTTGGACGCTCAACTTTCACTATACCGTCAATTGTGGTTGCACATTTCAGAATCTGAGGTACGTTCTTTGCTCCAACTATCATATGAGTATCTGTTAGACCACTATTTTAACTACAGTTGCATGAGTCGTATTGCACTAGTGTTCCCTGAGAGTAAGGGGGAAGAACGCGTATCGATGAGATCCCCGATTGACACTTAAGCTGCAAGGGGTTTGCTCGTCATGGTCGGAGGTCCCCAGGATGAACTGAGAACAACAAGAGGGGCCATCTCGACTCTCGTTGCTAGGGGATGTGACCATACGACCAGGTAACATCACGAACTATTGGTCGGTCCCTCGTTCAAGGCTAGTGGATAACAAAGGGAAGGGCAAGATTGTGAATGCGGTGGCTGGTTCGTCTCGTCAGCAGTGAGCATTTATCCCTAGCTCCATTCTCACAGGTGAGGACATCTCTCGTCATAGGACCTCATCTCGGGATGAAAGGTGGAGGTCCTTTCCCAAGAAAAGGCCCTCCACAATACTCGGTGGTTCCCAGAGGGCTGTCCCAGACTTATCCACGGGTATGGGTAGGGGAGAGGTTGGATGGTCACGTAGGACCAGTCACGGGATCTCTCTCAGGCCCTGGAAGTGGTCTGTGTGGGATTTTTGGAACACATATTCTAGTGATTCCATGCTTTTCGATGGCGCATCACACATAACGGTAGGGGCAGCAAGCACTCTCGCCTCGTTCAACGAAAAGGACAAACAAAGGATATACAGCAAACCATTTCTTCTATAATGTGGGCCAAAATACTATAGAAAACAAATACGGGTAAGAAAAAAGACAAATACACACCACACAAATTAAAAGGTATATATGTTCACCTTCAATGATATGAGCGTGCTTCAACCACGGTTAGTTCGTCTCCAAACTCACGTCAAATTGGATTTGATATTGGCTTGCTTGAGCCACGCTCAGCTAGCCTTGTTCTTATACCCTTTTTCTAATCTAGAACAATCATAGACTTCCAAAAATAGAAAATGGTTGAGGATTCTAAATTCGTTTTTTGTTAAAAGGTTAGCGAACAAGGCCTTTCATTAGTTTGTCGGAGAGACTCGATCTTTACATATCCTTTTGTGGTTGGGCCAGCCTTTGCTCGATGTACTTATCTATGTCCTATCCACAAACAATTAATTGGATACAATATTTTTTTCGCCAAAAAGAAAACTCATCTTAAAAACATGGGTTGTTAAGACCCATATTGGTTTACAGTTAACAATATAAGGTCGATACATAACCGTCATTACTTAAGATGACACATGATAGCTTTCCTGGTAGTGTATTAATCCAATCATACGTGTATGTTTGGCGATCCCTTTGTAATGTCCAGTGATCTGATTCCTAATAGTGTCTTAATAGACTTGCAAGTGACGTTTCCAAATCAATATTGTAAATCTCACGCACATATGTTAGACATGAAATACGAGTAAATTTCACCTCGCGACAGGAATGTCAACGAAAATGCATGCATGACAAGGAAGTGCCCGTGGAAGATACTACAAAATTAGTATTGATTCCAAGATATTAGCCCAAACCAGGCTTTGGCAATTGTTTTTTATTGGATCATGCACATTCATTTAACTAGAGCATATAGTAATCAGTCAATAGTATCCCAGTAACATTATTATTTTTTGTCTCATTCGTTGACTTTGCACAAGCAATATTAATCAACCTCAATTTGATTGACTAAGTTAGGATGACAACCACTTGACTGACGTCCAACTTGATTAATTACGAAAGAATCGTGTAATTAAAAATTGAATTCGAAATTAATTATTCTTCCCACAAATTCAATTTTAGCCGCGAGGAAAAAGGGTGGTTGATATTCGAAAGCGAGATCTGCCACACCTTGACCTCGCCATCGAGACTTCCACTCGTCAGTGAAACGGCGCCGTTTCGTTTCTCACCTTCCCAAACAGCCGCCAACGACCTCACGGGTTTTTCGTGTCCCACCAGAACCGCCAGACAGCAGTACCTCTCGTCGTCACCTCTCTGCCACATCCTGACCGTCCGATCGGCGGACCCACTGAACAGGAAACCCGACTCGTGGATCAAACTCAGTATCGCCTTGTCGTGGCCTCTCAAAGCACCGGTCACCGCCATATAATTGGCAGTGTCCTCTCTCTCCCACACCAGTATCGACCGGTCGCACGCTCCAGAGAACAGAACCGACCCGTCTTCGTTCAGCGCCAGAGCGTTGACCGCGGACTTATGCTTCTCCAGGGTCGACACGAGCGCGTGCTTCTTCTCGCCCGACGGTTTGGCCCAGACCCGGATCCGCCGGTCCGCGGATCCGGTGTAGACGGTCCCGTCGCGGGAGACCGAGACGGCGTTGACGGCGTCGTCGTGGGCTTCGATTGACTGGAGGCAGCAGAGGTCGGAGGCTCGCCATATCTTCAAGGTCTTGTCCCAGGAAACGGAGTAGATCAGGCCGTTACTGGCGGCGAGGCCGGTTGCGGCGTCGGCGTGTTCGATCCAGAGAACCCTCTTGTGGCGGCGGACGGTGACGTAGTTCTTGGGGAGAATGCAGCGGCGGAGACGGTCGTTAACGGTGGGGAGCGAGGTGAAGAGCTTGTGCTTGTTCAACGACGTCGTTTGCCAGACCCGGATCTTGGAGTCTTGGTGGGCGGTGAAGAGTTTCCCTTGGCAGACGAGGAGGGACTTGACGGAGCCGGAGGAGGAAGAGTGGCCGTTGAAAGTGTCGAGAAGGGTTAGGGTGGCTGGGTCGTAGAGGCTGATGTGGTGGGCGGAGGCGGCGAAGAGGAGGCCGTCGTGGAGGGCGAGGCAGGTGATGGGGATGGATGGGTGGGGGTTGAAGGAGGCGAGGCAGTGGTGGGAGACGGAAAGTTTAAGGTTGTCGGAGGGGATGAGGTGTTGGAGGGAAGGAACTGATGGGAGGGTTTGAATGGATATGCTGCTTTGGAGGCTGTCGGAGGAGGAGATACTGGGAATATTGCTGCCGGAGTCTTCGTCGGAAATTGGCTGTTTGGAGTTACGGTTCCCTAGCCACGACTGGACTTTCATAATGAAAGATCGAATGAGCAAGTCTAAGTTACAGAGACAAGTGTGGAGGGAGAGGTTATATAGTGTTTTTTATGAGTGGGAGGTGGTGGGGCCAAACCTATCAAGTGGGTCCGAGAGTGTGACATTAAACGAAGGGTCCCGAACCGTATGTGGTTTCCGTCGGTTATTCTACCGAGAGTGGCATTTAAGTCAAGGGTGTTTTAGGTATTTATCATCCACTAGTAGTAGTATGATTAGAATGGGCTGGTTCGGGGTTGGCTTGTTTTAGCTAATACTACGCGTTTGGCCGAGCGAGAGGGAGCGAGTGCTGCTTCCTAAAATGCTGTCGTTTTGGGGATAGGAAATAAATTACTCAATACAGGACTTCAATTCCAGCTCATAAATGCCCACAATTATGTCTGCTATATTATATGGGGAATTGGACTCTATGAAAGTCAACGATTCATTCTTCAAAAAAAACGGAAGTCGATGATTCAACAAGCACCATGAGAATCGGACTATGGAGTCAACGATTCAACAATGCCTGCTCTTCTCCGACACTGATATAACATGTCAACTGTCTGTGACTAAACCAATTTCTGGGTCATGAGCGAGTGCACGTCATTTCGATGAGTGCAAAATAAGACAATGTCTGGTTTTAATTATTTTTGTTTCTCACATTTATTTAAATTGTCAATCTATAATATAATATCAAACTATTATAATCTGCAAATCATGAATAATCATTTTTCCAGGTAATTCAGCTGAATTTGTCGTCCAATCCACATCATAGATGCTTTTACAGAAAAAAATACGTCTCGAACTACTGAATTACATCACTTCCTATTATTTGTGTTATCACACGTAAAATCAAGTTTATTGTGGTATCATCCGATTCTTTAAAATCAAGTTATATGTAAGACGTCTCAATTTTATAACTAAGATACAATGTTACTAGTGGAGCGTCGTTGATCCTTGTATGTATTCTCAATGTGGACTAATACTTTCATAGATTTTGGATCAAAATCAGAAGTAGTACTGTGGGAAAGGATGAGCCAAAACTATGAGGGGCAAAGTCAAAGTGGGGATGATCAGCACTGGACTCCATGAGGTGTAAGTTTCTGATGAGACTTCAGACAGTTGTGAAAATGAATAAAAAAAGGAAGGTGGCTTTTTTAAAAAACAAAAGAGAAATTACAAAACATAAAGGAATCAAACAAAAACAATCATTATCATTTAGGCCGGGGGAAGAAATTGAACGAAAACATGTACGATCGGATAATTGGCTTCCCTCTCTTGTAGTATGTTAAGTATGTTAAATACTGAGGTCGGATAATATTGAAACGGAAGCTTGTCCACAGTGATCGGTATCGTATTATCTATTAAGTTTGTATAACTCAAAAACCCTAGAGAGACTCTATCTCTCTCTTGAAAGTGCATCTCATCTCATCTCCCTATGTCTTTTCCCTCATGCTTCAGAAGCCTCGTCTCCCTCGTGTGAGTGGTGCTGTAAGCGATCTTCGTCGGACCACCCCGTTCTCGACGTGCTTCTCCGGCGTTGCTGCGAAGACACCGGCTTCGCCTCCTTCCCCGACCACAAGTCAGGGCTCCATCCTCCGACGCCACCGTCCCCCGCCTCCATCCGCTACAGTCG
>JAYMTN010003329.1:0-10013 GCA_036897425.1 Erodium trifolium
CCTCGGTACCCTAACTATTGGTTTAGCGCCACTTCAGTACCCTAACTATTTTTAGCGTCACCTCAGTACCCTAGAATTCCATTTTCCGTCACTTTAGTACCTACCATTAGTTTTTTTCTATTTTCCATCAATTTTTCCATCAAAACACTTAAAAAGTCCATAATACCCCTCACAATTTTTCCATCAATACCCCTCACTTTAGTACACTTAAAAAGTCCTCCCGAGCAGTGCCGTATTAGAGTCATGTAGGTGGCGAAATGCCATTCCTCCCATATCCTTTTCTTGACATAGCTTTTCCCAGTCCTGCCAGAATATTAGTTTCTGTGATTTCTCGCCCCACTAAAATCTAGCCAACGCAATGTGTCTATGGTTAATAATACGCTTCGGAACCCGAAAAACAGACATAACATACACAGGAAGTGCTGTTAGGACCGATCGAACCATGACTTCTCGGCCTGCCGGGGAGAGGAGCTTGCCATCCCATGACTGGATCCTGGTAGTAATCTGGTCCCCCACATAGGCCATCGCCGCGTTCCTACCTCGGCCGATCATGTTGGGCACCCTTAAATATATAAAGGAGGCCGAGATCTTTGGAATAGATAGAATACAGTAGCATTCTTGACGACTGTTCGACATAGTATTGGAGCTAGATCGGATAAAGGACTTGTCGAGATTCAGAGTCTGACAGATACCCGACCAAACGTCGTTAAGATGTCACGAACCCGCGAGGCACCCGATGTTGTGGCTCTACAAAAGACATAGCACTCATCAACCAAAAACATGTGGGTTATCTTCGGTGCTCCCCTTGCGATTCAGACCCCCTAAATGTGCCCTTCTTGTCGAGCCTTTTCTAGGAGAGATGCTAGACCCTCCATGCAGAAAAGAAATAGATAGGGTGATAGCGGGTCTCCCTGGCGAATGCCTCTGGACGGATTTATCCATAGGGTCTCCCGTCCCCCAAACGAGATCGAGTAGGTAATCGTGTGCATACAATAGGCCAAGAACGCTATCCAGTCATCCGAGAACCCCAGTCGATGCATAACAGTGAGTAGGTAGTCCCACTCCACTCTATCATATGCCTTGCTCATATCCAACTTGAGGGCCATATACCCCACCACCCCTTGCCTCTTTCGATGCAAGTAGTGAATGATTTCAAATAAGATCAAGATGTTATCCTGAATACATCTACCCGGGATGAAGGCTCCCTGCGCCTCCAAGATAGCATGCTTCAAGAAGGGTCGAAGCCGGTTAGTTAATACTTTGGACAGTATGCGAAAGATGACATAACAGAGTGCTATCGGCCGAAGATCAGTGATGCGCTCCGGGTCAGGTTTCTTCGGGACCAGTACAACGGCTGTGGTGTTCAAGGTCATGTCAAAGCTGCCTATATGTATAACCCCCAGAATAAAGCGTATAACTTCCTCCGTCACAATCGCCAAATAATGCTGATAAAACTGCGGGTTGAGCCCATCCGGACCTGGGGACTTATCTGGTTCCATCTTAATGACAACTTCCCGGATCTCAGTCGCCAACCTAGGGGCCATCAATATCTCATTTTGCGCTGGTGTAATTCGGGGCTCAAGTACAATCGAAAGTCCCCAGGTTCGGAGAGCTCGTAGCTAATAAGAACCGGAAGTAGTCAACGATCAGGTCCTTCATTCCCGTGTCCCAGGTGACATAATGGCCCAAAGTGTTCCTGAGAGAGACCACCGCATTTATCTTTCTACGGTACATTGTGGCCGCCTGAAAAAAACTTACTATTTCGGCGCCCTCTGCCAGCCAGTGTTGTTTGACTCGTTGGCACTAGAAGGCTTCCTGGATACAAAAAGCTCGTTCATACTGAGTTATAATTGCCTCCCGTCGATTAATACCCGGATGGTCCACCCGACCATTTAATTCCGCGATCCGTCGCTGAAACCATTTGATATGGTTAATGTTCTTCTAAAAATACTGCTTGCCCCACGTATCCAAAGCTGGGCCCATGGTCTTTATTACATCTCGCATTGGGATCGTAGGATTCTTCTCCAACTTTTCTTTAATGAGACGTTTAAGGTCCGAATCCTGCGTCCATTGAGATTGAAATCTGGATTTTGGGGTTTCTAGTGACCTAAAATGCGAGCTAGTGACGGGAGAATAGGCTAGTGATCAGATGTTGTTGTACCTGTATTACAAAGGACCATGTCTGGGAGGGTGTAGTAGAACGGGCTCAGTACCAACGCCTATCCAGACGGATTGGATTCTAGCGCCATAGGTACGTCCCCGAGACCATGTAAATTGATGCCCGAGAAGAGGAACAACCACCAAGTCCAGTTCACCCAAAACAGTCTTGATATCATCAACTAGGTACTGAGGATAAGCCCCCCTTCCTATCGTTTCATTGTTTCCCAAGATTCCATTAAAATACCCAATCAAAACCCAATTTGGTCAGGTGGGTTGTTGCAGTTGGCGGAGGAGGTTCCAAGTTTGGTGCCAAATATCTCGACGCGCTTCTCCATAAATTCCAGTTATATGGAGGTCTTCATACCCTACAACTGTGATATCCGCATCAATGTGGTGGTCGTCCCATCCCCTAATACTTACATTCACCCCGGTGACCTAAAACAAGGCCAAGTCTCGGCCTGTTGATGATGACGGAACACAATAGTGATCCTGAAACCCCAAGGACCAAGACACTAACCGACAGTCATGACCTCCCAAAATCGTCTTAGAGAGGAACAGGATATGGGGACGGTGGTCTCGAAGGAGATGACGGAGATGTTTCTTATGAGGGCGAGTACCCATTCCTTGGCAGTTCCATGACAGAATCCGGAAGTCAAGTTTCTTGATTGAGGGAATAGGAGCTATCTTGGAACCTGACCCAAGATCTCCCCGAGGCTGACATTGAGGAGGGGTGGGAACCGAAGGCGGAGACCTCGGTGTGGGAAGCGACATATTAACCGGAGATGGATTCATTGAGGAGAGAATCGGGGGTGAGGATGAGGAAGGGGTTTGGTGTTGTGGGGACTGAGATTGTCGCAGGGGTGATCTCGAATTGGTGGAGCCTTGCTGAGGAGATGTTTGCCATTGCGGTGAAGGATGACCGGATTGTGGCCGGGAATGACGGCGGCACGACGCCTATGCTATACGTGCGGAAACCCTAGCAGAGAGAGTTCATGGTTTGGAGACGCATGTTTAGTTATATGCATTGTAGTTTTTCTTTATCTAATTAATAGAATATATTAAAAAGAAAACTAAGTACGATTAGAAAATAAGCTATGACAATTTGTTCTTAAATATAAAATTAGATGTATTTAATTGAGAACTTTATTTATCTATTTATACTATAAGATTAGCTACGTAAATGTATATGTAATAAGATAACAAACAAGATAATTCCTAAAACGATATGACTTATTGACCAAGCCAAGATATTTGGAGAGCATGATTAACAATAACATTTCCCCCTAATCATGAATCCAAGCTTTACTTCTGCAATACCTAAACTCCTCTTCATTTTCAAATTTTTTACTCTACCAGACCCCTCAAAAGGCATGCTCCGAAACATCTTTCGATGTTTCCTATTCGCACAACAATCTCTTTTGTTGTGCCCACCCATAATGCTTGTATTAGGATCTCTTACGACCAATACGTCGCAAGCATGTTATCGATAAGCCACTTGTCGTGCTGACGGTTCCCTTCTCTAGCATCCTCTATTCCTATATAAGACGTGTCATCAACAAGTTACAAGCTGATGATATATACCTTTACTCTCCAGCATCCTCTCCGTCGTTTCATACCACAACTCCTACTTAGCTACTCACTGCTCTTCTTCACATTGCTCTCTACCAATATGATATTCTTATCTCCATTGTCTGTTGGAGCTTCACATGCCAAGACCATCAATAGGTTAGGCCATTCTCATTCTTTCTTGAACTACTCTGCAAGTTTAGCTTTTTTGATATGTCGAAGTCGCACTTTTTTTATTTTTGGAAAGCAAGCAGTAATATAAGTCAGTGGGTTTTTGTGGAAAAAACCCAAAAGAAAGAGGAAAAAATGCCCTCATAAAAACAAGAGCATTTCCTAAAAAGAAGCCTCACCATACAAGACTTGTGTCTCAAGTCACAAACTAGGCCACCAAGACCAAAACCAAACGAGCACAGTACAAGTCTAACATCACCTTTCTTGACATCCAAGAAACCCAAGAAGGATACTAATCAACCAAACCCCCAGGAAGACTAATCCACTGAACTTCCAAGCCACAATACAAGACTTGTGCTTCAAGTCACAAACTAGTTCTCCAAGTGAAAACCAAACTAGCACAACTAACGATACCCCAGAAATCCATGAAGATAACAAAACAGTCAAACCCCTAGGAAGTCTAAACCACTGCACGACCAACCCACACTAAGATCCTCCAACCGAGCAGAAAAACCAGCCCACAACATTAGAGCTGAAGAGCCAGACATTTAGAGTAGTGAATTACTACTGCACAATGAAGAGCATCCACCACAACAGAACTGTTGCAGCCACAATAGACCAAGAGGAAGTTCCACATCAACAAAAACAGAAGTAATAGCACCACAAAACACAGACCAACAGAGAACACCACAAACTCTCAACCTATAAGAAGTTCTAACCACACACAGAGGCAACAAAAAAGGGGGGAGAAGAGAACCCACACACAGAAAAACAATTAACCATCACCTGACAGAAAACCTTACCAAACTCACAAAACACTCAACCCAAACCAACACACAGAAATCCAAAGATCCTCCCAAAATTTTACTCTAGCTCCATTGCCAATATTCCAAACCAGTCCAGTTGATCCAAATGCACTACAGAAGGAAGGGTCTTCCAATAAAGAGGAGAAATGTTCTATGAAGCTCACCCCTTTGGTAATAAACAAATTAGAAAAATCCCAGTCAGAAGGATCCCAATTATACTTTGCACAGATGACTTTTTTCCATAAGGAATCCTCTTCCAAAGCAAATCTCCACCACCATTTAGCTAGAAGGGCTTGATTCACAATTGATAGCTTCTTGATCCCCAAGCCTCCCAACTCCTCAACACCACAAGACACTCCCTGAAACATCCCTAGATCAGTTCCTCTTACCATCAATTGGTGCAAGCTCTCAGCTACCAAAGTGAGGAGAAGTGGAGATAAAGAGCACCCTTGTCTCAAACTCCTCTCCATAAGGAAATCAGAGGAGGGAGATCCATTAATCAACACTGACACCCAAGCTTTAACACAGGATCTCATCCACAATATCCATTTATTTCCAAAGCCTAAGAATTGTAACAATCTGAATAAGAAATCCCTGTCCACATGGTCATATGCCTTCTCGAAATATACTCTAAATAATAACACCTCCTCCTTTGATTTTTTGATTGTGTCTATGACTTCAGAAGCTACCAAGACTCCATCCAGTATTTGCCTCCAAGCAACAAATCTAGTATGAACATCACTGATCAGAGTGTTCATTACAGTCTTCAGTCTTGAGGCCAGCAATTTGGATATGGTCTTGTAGGGAGCTCAAACTAAGCTGATTGGTCTGTATTCTCCAAAATGTTGTGGGGAAATGACTTTTGGTATTAAAGTTATGAAGGATGAATTGACTCCCTTTCCCAAGGTGCCAACAAGATGAAAATGATTGCAGAAATTCATAATATCAGATTTGAGAAACTGCCGACCCTTTTGAAAAAATAGTAGAGTATACTCTTCTGGCCTAGGAGATTTATATCCATTGCAGTCTTTGATGGCTGCCAAAATTTCTGATTCTGAAAATGGAGCTTCTAAAAAAGTGGATTGAGACTGAGAAAGCTTCTTGAATGGAAGAAGAGATAAGTCTAAAGGAGTGGTTTTTCCTTTCTTGAATCTGCTGGAGAAATGTTCAGAAGCTAAAAACTTGATTTGTGTAGGCTCTTCAACAAAACTGTCCCCAACCAAAATACTAGAGAGCCTTTACCTATTAAATTGTAGGTTGGCTATGATATGAAAATATCTGGAGCATTTATCTCCTTCCAGAATCCAGTGCAGCTTGGTTCTTTGCCTCCAAACTTTATTTTGTGACTTCAGCTTTCTGATCGGGAGGGTTGAAGATAGAGCCCTGTGAGTAGTCTCCAAGTCTGGTAATGGCCTAGACTCAATTAGTACATCCATAGAGTTGATTTTAGTAGTGAGCTCAACTATCTCTTTATCCAAGTTCCCAAAGACATCCACCCTCCAAGACTTCAAGAAACCCCTCAGAGTTTTCAACTTAAACCAGAAAGTGTACTGTGGATCCCCAACCACAGAGATACCATTCTAAAAATAGTAGACATCTGGTCAAAAAAATTTGTGATCCAACCAAGAGTTGTAAAACTTGAAAGGGTTGGGGCCCCAATTGACTAAGGGAGAAGATAGGATCATAGGCATGTGATCTAATATGCTCATGGGCAGACATTGAAGAGACCATAAAGGAAAATGAAGGACCAAAGAAGGATTAATCAGCATCCTATCAATTCTTGAGGTAGAATTTCCATGACCAAACCAAGTATAACTACCCCCACCTAGAGGCAAATCCAATAATCCTATATCATTCACTAACTGATTAAAGGGGTTAGAGGCTGAAAAATTTACTGCTACATAAAGAGTATCATTAAAATCTCCACCCCAAATAACAGGCACTTAAATGTTGAGATGTCTGTCTTTGATCTATTCCCACACCACTCTCATGTCCCTTCTTTTGCAAGGAGCATAGATATTCAAGATACACACCTCAAGCATAAGTGGTTTAAAAGTTCCAAACCAGTACAAAGCTGAGGGATCTTTGATTGAATAAGACCAATCAAAAACATCAGATTTCCAAGCAGTAATAATCCCCCCAGCCGCTCCAATAGAAGGGATAAAATCAAACTTCCAAACAGTAGACAGTCCACAAGAAGTAATGAATTGCTGAGTGGGAGTAACCATTTTAGATTCTTGAAAAAGTAAGAAACTGACCTGTTGCTTGCATAACACGTTACGAATCATCCTTTGTTTTTGAGAGGAAGAGGCACCTCTCACATTCCATGAGATAATTCTCATGGTCTACTGAGTTTTTAGAAAGTTGTTGGAGTTCAGATTTTCCAATCCCCCTCTACTATCATCTTTCAAGTCTTCTAAACCATCCTCAGATTCAGCCTCCAAGTCTACCCATTGTTCCAATTCATCATTCAAGCACGGCAATTGTTCTGCTACTTCGATGTCAGTAGCAAAAGCTTTGAGACCTATGGCTTTGCAATAATCCCAAGTGCCTTGACCATCTGCCCTAAAATTTCTCTGAACTTTAGTTGTAGATCTGGATGGTCCTTCAGAACCACTCTCTCTCACTTTCTTGTATTGGCCTGTTTTGGAGCGAGTAGCATACAAGTATGTGATTTGAGTTTTGAGTGACTTGTTCTTCCCTTTCCTTCTTCTAATAACAATTTTTGGGCTTTTAAAATTTGAGCCCAAACTGCTGCATTAGTCCCATTTCCCTATAAAAACTCTTTTGTAGCAATTTGGGAATTTTGAACTTGGACACTGACAGTTAAAGGTGAAGTAGTTTCCTCATTAATGCTATTTGTACCCTGCAAACCCCTCCACCAAATCTCCTTTTGCCTCAACCATCTCTTTCTCATTAATTTCTAATGCAGTCCCCAAAGTCTTAACTAGAGTTTGAGGTAAGGTAATTGGTACAGTACCTCCCTCAAACCCATCAAATGTATCTGGGACAACCTCAACAACATTGTCTTCTTCTTCTGTCCCTCTGCCTTCCATAGCTTGAAACTGAAGTGTTCCAGTAATGCTCAGAGGAATGAAAGGAACATTCTCTGTCCTATTCAAGTCTGAAGATGGTGCTACCCTTCTATTTTCTTGTGCCTCCTTTCTTAACTGTTGGGGAGATGGTATGTATGCGCTATAATGACTTGATCCTCATCCATTAATGGCTGAGTTTCTTTACCTTCAGCCTGTTCTTCTGTGCCATTAAACTCACTTAACATATCCTCTGAATTGCTATGATCAGAGCATTCATCCGAGGTAGATGAGTCTATAATTTTGTTGGATACTGGTAGAAGATGAGGTTCCAATGACTGAACCCCTCCCTTAATGACATCTTTACCCAAATTGAACTGTACTTTTGTATCTATTTCTTTGTATTCAGTGGTGTGAATCGATACATGTGCCACTTCAAAGTTCTAACCATTTATTGAGCTCGGATGGCAGTAAATATACCTCCTAATGGAGAGATGCAGGCTTCAAAAGATTCTTGACACCAACCTGGCACTGGTATACCTCTTATGGAAACCCAGTGAAATCTCCCTGGCTTCTTTGCCCAAATATTTCCTTTTTTTTTTATCAACAGTTTTTTTTTATAAAAGACCATAGTTTTCAAAGTGAAATATACCAGGCCAAGGGATAAACCCTCAAGTGATTACAAACACAGAGTATGTCAAAAAGACACCTCTAAACAGAACAAACAGGCTGGGTCTAACAAGCCTATACCCAAATTTCAAACCTGAAGCAAACCAGACAAGGTCTAAGAACCTAATTTTATAGACATTAATCACAACGATGAAACAAGAAATTGCCTACAAGGGCAACTCAAAACAAGAACAAAGGTCTACAAGCCTTGAAACACAAACCAAAACACACAGTTCCAAGCACAGGGTCTAAGTTACCCATAAATTAACACAAGAAAACTACCACTGTAAACAAACCAGGAAAAAACCAGCAAGCCCGAAGCACAGGACAACCAAAAAGTGAGACTCTCTGACATTAAATCTGGAGTTCCAAGCTTCCACCAAAAGATGCACACGGATCATCAAATCTAGCCGGAAACAACGCCAAACAACACCTGCAACCAGAATCCAACCCAAAAGAAGACAAATAGAAGCACCAACGAAGTTCTCCAAGACCAAAACATGATGGAGCACCCAAATCAGCCCATCCAAGGCTCACCGGAGACTCGAAAGTAACCGGTTGCCGGCGGCCAACACCGAACACGACCAAAGGCCTCAGAACAGATGACCACTCACGGAACCCAAATCCCCGACCCAAATGATACTCCAAACAGGGTCAAAAGACCGAAACCAAACTCGTCCGGCCAACACCGGCGACAAGTCCAGAATCCCACCACAACACCAAGTGGAAAGGGATCGGTAAAGGAGGAATCAAACGGAAAGGGGAAAAGTGAAAGGAGAAGTCTCTAATCTGTCCTGGAGGAAGACTTGGAGGTGCCGAACCAAAAATCCGGCCAACCACCACATCGACGAAATCAAGACAGATCCACGACGATCCTCAGCAGCGATGAAGAAGTGTCGTCCCACGGCTGAATCTGAAGCGAATCGACGGAGGGCAGCGGAAAAAAAATGGGGCGGCGAGGTAAGAGAAGAAAGGTAAGGACAGACCTTCCAACCCTACCCTAATGGACCGACCACCCGCAAACTGAAACAATCGGTCCAAATCCACTCCGATCTATACCATGAGAGGCTTAGAAGAGGATCCCACAATAGATCTAGACCAGGTCATCTGAGAAGACGAGAGGCAACGATCGGAAAAGAAAAAAAGGGGATGAAAGGAAAAAACAACGCCGGAGCTAAAAAATTAAGGAAGGAGGAGGAGCTAGTCGCCACCGGCTACAACCATGGCCGGAGCCATGGCCATGGCCGGTGGAGACGAGATAGATCGAGTGACGGCTAGGGTTTGGAAAGGGAAAGAAGGTTGTGATTTGTTGAGTTTCCCCCCTTTGTTGGTTTGAAGTATTTTTTTAATTGAATTATACTTGCTATTTTTAGCAATTCGAGACAAATGGTACAATTGATAACCATTGACCTAGCCAAGCATCCTTTTCCAACAGTATTTGTTGCTCAAAATATTTGTGCTCACACCTCAGTAGAGCCACCCTATGTCCCAGTTGTAAGAGATCTATATCATACACTCCATCTGCCACAATCTCCCCCATCACAGCTGCTGCACTGAGATTTCTGTTGATGACAACCAAATGAGAGGAATCTACTAAGCTTTCCTGTTT